>JAOPHQ010002850.1:277500-390503 GCA_030340625.1 Merluccius polli | reverse complement strand
TCTCTCACTCTCACGTCTGAACTCAATGTGGAACATGACAGAAGACAACAAACACATGGACCAAACACACACACACACACACATAGACAAACACGTGCGTATTGACACAGGCAGAGGCACAAACAACAGCGACAAACCTCCACTGTGGGCTGACTCATGGGCCGAGGTTATGAGACATGCTGTCACCTGGGGGTACGGCTTCAGACTTCAGGTACAAGCCAAAGGCCGCAAGGCAGGTTGGCAGGTTGGCAGGTTGACAGTTAGTTATAGATTCCCCACATATGTTGTCACATACGTACACATACAATACATGACATAGAGCATCGAGCTTGAGGAAGTCAAACTTCAACGTCTTGCCCAGACAAGTTCAACTGGGTTTGGTTGTAGAGACATGGGAAAGCCCACAGAGCCACTCCTAGATAAAAATAGTGTGTCAGTATATGTATCTCTTTCTCTTTTGGTTTCTCAAACAATAAGTCCAGTGACGACTAAGTTTATTGTTTGTTTCTACACGCGGGTAATTAGTTTTGCATCTCATAAAATGAATAAAGAGCTCACATTTTGACAAAAACAGGTCATCAATGTTTCCAGTAAGGAACGTTTACAATGCATGTTTTATTACGATATATTTGTTCTAGTTAACCAAAGTAATATCTATGCACAAACATACACAAATCCTATCTATAGTGTAATATTACAAAGAGAAGCTTAGTAAGAAGGTGTAAATACATGTGTAGGCATATACATTTTTGTTACATGAAGTGTAAAAGAGTCTATAGAGATATAAAGCAAAAAAAAACAACAACATATACTTAATATTAGCAATGGATAGGTTTAACTACATTACAATAGTGCTCTTTGTTATCCTACATGAGGTCTTGGTATTGTAAAGGCAACTTGATGCATTCTCTTTCTCTTGCACTGCACACTATAGGTTATATTTTGTATGAGATCACACAATAATAAAGATAGTGGTACTGATAATAAAGAATATAATGCCCTTAATTATAACCCAGGCCCAAATGGTTATTTCACACCAAAGAAAATTACATTATATTGCCAAATGCGCAAACCTTTGGTTTTACATGAATGTCTTGTTGATCTTGGAAACTTCACAGGTTATATATATATATATATAGCATTTTGTTTTCAAGTTTATTGGGTTTTTTTAAATGAAAAGCAATGCATGTAATAAAGTTGATATCCCCCCCCCCTCCTCCTCGGGGGGTGAGTGTTGTCAGACGAAGATATTCTGCAGCACTCTGAGACAGTACACCCAGTCGAGTGGCAGCTGGCTGTAAGACATCTTGTTTCCGTCCATTCGGATAATCCTCATCCTGGAGTAGGACAGAGGCCCCTCGCCCGGACAGAAACTACTCAATTTGAACTCTGTCAAAAAAAAAAATACATGTAAATATAAGAAAACAACGATAACACACAGGAGCTCTTGGAGACAGAGGACACGGTTAGACATGTCGACACTCCTGCCGACTGGCGTGTTCAAACGCTGAGCTCCAACTTATCGTCTAGCCTGTGTTTTCCATATGTAAATATAGACTGTGAAGTTCAGCATGGAGGTCCCGTCAAAGGGAACGCCCTTGTACCCTCACAGGCGTGGAACAGAAGCGCTCTGTGTTTTCTATTAAACTGGGCTGCACTTGCTGTGGATAGGATGGAGAAAAAAAAACAACCCAAGAATACCACAACTGCTTCTCCTGATGTCTCGCTTCACTTTAACTGAACCTCGTTGGTAGCTGTAGCTGACAGGCAGTCTGTCTGGTTGGCTCCAGAAGGTACTTAAGCCTAAATGCAACCCTGTCTGCTCCACCATCAATTGAGAAACAAGAACACACTCGCTCTTCTTTTTTGCCAGAACATCCACTCAGCGGGCCAGAACTGTGGACCAAGATGGTACAGAGGCCTGTGCTTGGATGGGGATGCCAAAAATTGGTTTTTTTCGTGGGTTTGGTGCCGTTATGTTGATCCTGGCTACAGAGCTGTGGGATTATTAATATTCAGCCTATGAAAGAGGAGGATAAAGGGGCAAGCCAAAGTGAAGAGAAGGGAAAAGGGAAGTGAAGAGAGGAACACAGTGTGCTCTTGGCTCATCTGCTACACTCGCCCTCTGAATCCATCACAGATGTTTTCTCTCTCTCTGCCTCTCTCTCTCTCTGCCTCTCTCTCTCTCTCTCTCTCTCTCTCTCTCTCTCTCTCTCTCTCTCTCTCTCTCTCTCTCTCTCTCTCTCTCCATTGCCTACTGTTCATCTCCACATCCAACCATTACACCACACCCTTCGTTTTTCCTTTTAATGTCGCTTTCTTCCTCCTCCCTTCTTCTGGCTCTGCGTTCTTCGTTGTCCTTTGAGCTTCAACTTTCTCTCTCTCTCTGTCTCTCTGTCTCTCTCTATCTCGCTCTCTCTCTCTCTCTCTCTCTCTCTCTCTCTCTCTCTCACTCGCTCTCTATCTCGCTCTCTCGCTCTCTCTCACTCGCTCTCTATCTCGCTATCTCGCTCTCTCTCGTTCTCTCTCACTCGCTCGCTCTCTCTCGCTCTCTACACATCCTGTCACATTTTCCACACTTTCTTTGCGGCAGTGCGTGATGTGTCGGAACTCCCCAGATGCTCTCTGACATACGTGACCTTTCATTAACACAATACATTGATGTCACTGGAATCGGGCGATTGTGTGTTTAATTCACAGTGCAGCTGTGTGCGCACACTGACGCACATGTGTTCTTGGGTGGGAGTGTGAACGCTTCTCGTGGCATGTGCGAATGTGTGTGTGTGTGTGTGTGTGTGTGTGTGTTTGTGCAGGGGCGCTGCCAGGCATGTTGGGCCCCATGAAAAGATATCACATTGGGCGACATACCTGTCGCCGTGGTACTTCCTCGTGCGCGCGGAAAAAATAAAACATGACTTTTCTTCCACTTCCAGTGAGTCAGTTCCCGCTTGTTCGCATCGGAGTCTCAACGTGTTTTTATCGTAAGAGGAGCTCTAGGCGGTACCTGAGCTCTAGGCGGTACCTGAGCTCTAGGCGGTACCTGAGCTGGGCTGCGGGCACCCGGACCCGCGAGTTTGCGCCAGCGCTCACTTAAAGCTTTTTTTCGGTCCAACTTGTGGCTGACTAAAATAAATATTTCACTATTTCTATATAATATTGTGGGCCCCTGTCAGGGCTGGGCCCTTGGAATCGTCCAAACTTTCCCCCCCCCCCTTACGGCGCCCCTGTGTTTGTGTGTGTGTGTTGTGTGTGTGTGTGTGTGTGTGTGTGTGCCTGTGTGCATGCATGTGTGTGAGCATGCACGTATGTGTGTCTTTATGTGCATGTGCATGTGTGTGTGTGTGCATGCCTGCATCCGTGCATACGTGGGTGTGTGTGTGTGTGCCTGTGTGTATGCATGTGCGTGAGCATGCACGTCTGTGTGTCTTTTTGTGCGTGTGTTTGCGTGTGTATGTGTGTGTGTTTGTGTGCGCGTGCGTGCACGTGTGTGTGTGTGTGTGCGTGTGTGAAAGAGGGCTTAAAGTGTTTTGCAGCCATATATTCCTATTGACTCACCTTGTATCTCGTTGGCCTCCAGGTAGAGATACTGCAGGCTGGTGGGGACCGTGGGGGTGGTG
The DNA here is from genome assembly GCA_030340625.1 of Merluccius polli. Lineage (NCBI taxonomy): Eukaryota > Metazoa > Chordata > Actinopteri > Gadiformes > Merlucciidae > Merluccius > Merluccius polli. Next base: position 386,886 of record JAOPHQ010002850.1, on the reverse strand, counting down.
GCCAGCCGGTTGTAGGACAGGTCCAGCTCCACCAGAGTGGACATGTTGAAAGCCTCCGGGGGGACGCCGGCGCTCTGCAGGCCGCAGCGGCTCAGCCGCAGGTACTTGAGCCTCTCCAGCCCCGCAAAGCTGCTCTCCCCCAGCCCTGAGAAGTTGTTGCCCGACAGATAGAGCTGCTGGACGGACGGGGGCAGGTACGTGGGCACAGACTTGAAGCGGTTCTCGCCCAGGTCCAACAGGTCCAGGTTGAGCAGACCTGGAGAAAGAAAAAAAACATTGGAGAAGTCAGACAGTGCAACAATCTAGTTGGAGTCATATTACAAAGGGACGAAGAGGAAATAACAAACCAGCAGCCCTACCGGTGAAGCCTTTGGGCTTGATGGTCTGCAGTCGGTTCCCCTGCAGCAACAGAACGGTCAGATTCTGCAGTCCCTGGAATGTCCCGGCGCTGATGCTGCTGATCTGGTTGTGGGCCAGCCTCAGCTGTCTGAGCCCAGCTGGCAGGCCCCGTGGGACGGCGCTCAGGCGGTTGTGGTTTGCGAAGAGGTAGCGCAGCTCTATGTGGTTCTGCAGCGCCGCACCGGCCAGCAGCTCGCCCTGCAGTTGGTTGTGGTCCAGAATGAGCCAGCGGAGATCCATGGCCTTAGCCAGGACAGTGGAGGGCAGGGAGGTGATGTTGTTGCTCTGGGGAATTGAAAGGGTGGGGGGGGCAGACATGACGTGAACGCGGTGCACAATGGTTCAATTCAATTCAAAGGACTTAACAACAGTTAGGACCCCCGGTTTGGGTGGACGATGTACACAATAACCAAGGTAACAACAGAACATACAGTGACAAGATACAAGAGAGACAAGGAAAATGTCCAGTATGCGGTGGTGGTTTGGTGTGCGAGTGTCTATGTGAGAGTCAGCCCCCCTTAGGCAAAAGAAATATGCGGTGCATCTGGCTGCAAATGCACATGTGTGCTTCTACTTAGAACTAAATCAGCTCAGGGTTGAAGGGCGGAGGAACGGCAGACTACTTGGCACAGAGGAAAACGCGCCGCGGTCAGAAGGTGAGCACTATATGGGGTGGCTTCGGGCGCAGGTCCTTGTATGAAACTGCACGACAACCCCCCCCCCCCCTCTCACACCTGTAGGAACAGATACTGGGTGTCCTCAGGCGGGCTAGAAGGGACGCTGGTCAGGGCGCTGTGGTCGCAGTAGAGAGCCGTGGGCCACTGGATGGGACAGTAGCAGCGGTGGGGGCAGGACTCGGGGTTGTTGGCCTGGTACCGGTGTGGGTCTAACCTGTCCTTCAGGCTCATGACGCTGGGCTCGCCCAGGAAGCGGTTGACCCACAGTGGCACGCCGCCATAGTCCATCTGTGAGGCGGGAGTCGCCCGGACGCACTGCCACACGCCCAGGATGCAGAGGAGCGCCACAGCGCAGAGCGGAGCCATGGAGGTGTGCCGGGGGAAGACCGCTGAGGCTCACAAAAGCCTGTAAATGTAGGGAGAATGTTTTGGTATTTTTGGGGTGTTTTAAATTTAACGTGAACAACAAGGTGTAACATGTCCAACTGTCATGAATGTGGTCATCACAGGTAGGGAGTTAAAAGCTGCCATTTAGGTGGAAATTCTCCAAAAAAAGGGGGTGGTAGTTAGACAACAAACATAAAGTCATGTCCTTACTAAAATGTAAAAAAAAAAAAGTAAAACTACTACTGTAGTTCCTACATTGTAACTACAAAGTATTTGTGTGGCGCTAAGATGGACATGCAAAGAGACAAATGAAAGCTACAATGTGAGTGGATTTGTGGGACATCTGCAGCGTGTTACAATACATCATATCTGCAAGCATTCTGCAAGAAATAGAGCATAGCAGGGGAGAGAGAGAAATGGAGAGAGCGTGAGAGAGAGCGTGAGAGAAATAGAGAGAGAAAGAGAGAGAGCGAGAGTGAGAGAGAGCGAGAGAGAGAGCGAGAGAGAGATGTGCGAGATGAGCAAGAGATGTGGAATAACATTTGCAGAAACTTTTTCTCAGTCAGCACTTTGTTTACCATGACATCAGAGGTGTCACGTTTTGAGTCTGTTCTCCTCATTAAGGATCACACAATGCAAAATTATAGTTTAAAAATAAGTGACTAGACCTAAATGTCTCACTGTCTGACTCTCTGTCTATCCAAGACTGTGAGAACTTTCTAACGGCGTGCTGTGCATGGAGATGGAGAAGAATAAAGCCATACCTGTTTAGCTGCTGGTAGAGAATAGAGACAGAGGTCGTCTTCCTTCCCAATGAAATACTGTGTGCGCCTCAGCAGTGGGGCTCCATGGTATGGCATGTGTGTGCATATGTTTGTGTGTGTGTGTGTGTGTGTGTGTGCATGTGCCCACGTGTGTGTGTGTGTGTGGGTGTGCATGTGCATGTGCCCACATGTGTGTGTGTGTGTGTGTGTGTGTGTGTGTGTGTGTGTGTGTGTGTGTGTGTGTGTGTGTGTGTGTGTGTGTGTGTGTGTGTCTGTCTGTGTACAGTACCAGCAGTATTAACCCACTAGCTGATGCAACTCTTAGCTTTATATGCTACCCACATCCCACACCCCAGACCTACTCCATATTCTCCAGTCACTCGCCTGGCCTCTCTAACATTTGGTGGAAACATGTTTGCTTGCCCAGTGGAAACAATAACAGAACCAGAGAGAGAGAGAGAGAGACACAGACAGAGACAGAGTCAGAGAGATGGAGGAATGTTACCTTTTACAGAAGATGTTGCTATGCTCTCAGTAAACATTTCAAATGAAAGTTTGAAGCATGAAGACGTATCCACTTTGCGGTTTATCGGGTTGGGTCATGCAGATTGTTGTGTGTGTGTGTGTGTGTGTGTGTGTGTGTGTGTGTGTGTGTGTGTGTGTGTGTGTGTGTGTGTGTGTGTGTGTGTGTGTGTGTGTGTGCATGTGTAGAGAGTGAGAGTAAGATTGAGTGAAGTGCATGAGTTGCATGTGTCCACACACTTGTGGTAGGAATTATGTGAGAAAGTACCTGGGGAGCCAAACAGACCACTCTAGTGTGTGTGTGTGTGTGTGTGTGTGTGTGTGTGTGTGTGTGTGTGTCTTTAAAAGACGGTATTTCATGGTAGAATCTGAAGCGGGCGAATGGGAGCATAGCCCTGGTTTCTCTCATGGATATTGAACAGCCTACAGAGAGGAGAAGGAGGAGGGCAGAGAGGACAAGCCCCCCCCACACACACACAGCATGCAAACAGCGCCCTCTAGTACAGCTGTATGGAACAACGCCAAGGTTATGGTTGTATGCACCAATCGGGTGAGCCTATCACAGTAGAGTAAAGCTTATAGGACATAGCTTTGTATCTTAGCATCTTATGTATGTCCATAAATGAGTAGCTTGTTGCTGTAAGTCTAACAATAAAAAAAAAGTATGCCGCCCAATAATCACATGTGAGACTCCGGTTCCTTTTACTGATGTTTAATGCAGTATTTGACATCTCAAACACAGCTCCAACTCTGTAAATACACCGTAGAACTAAAGGTCCAGACAAACGTAAAACAAAAGGAAACATTAGTTCCTACATTCATTCATCTCACAGGAATATCCCTGTGTTGAGTGGCAATACATATCACTCGTTTACTGCTTTGTTATACACGGCTAACATTAACTTAAACAACTTGCCATGAGACAGAAGTTAGAGCAAACCTAGCTTATCACTTTAATACAAACGAAAGAAAACATAATTCTGACCACTTTGCCTGCTTGTCAACCAATGGGGGGGGGTAACTTAAACACCATCACATAACATGTGATTCTAAATAGAACTTCATTCTAATTCTAAATTCTTAATTCACATAACATGTGATTCTAAATAGAACTCAACATCGTAAACAGCCTTTTAAAAGACATTGTTGTAATCAACAAATATGGTTACATCACTTTCATTGATGAATTAACCATTTACTCAGCCTCAAGCAATGGTACTGTTTTGTGTATGGACCTTTCTAAATATACTGGCTTAGTTGTGCGCGTGCCCTTACTGACTAGTGTTGTGTCACTAATTAAAACTTTGAGCCTTCGGACCTTTCCATCATCTCCTGGGGAGACTTCGACTACCTTTGCCATCTTCCACTGATTTCTTGGTGTGGCATCATCTTGCAGCAGGACAATGTCATTTACTTTAGCATTTCTCCTGTCCTTGTTCCATTTACTTCTGTGTTGCCGATTCAGCAAATACCTCTTCCTCCATCTGGTCCAAAACTCAAGAACTGAACTCTCTTCCATCTCTTCCGAAGATAGAGATCTTCTCTTACAAATTCTTCCGGTTGTGGTGCAATGATTGACGATTTCATTGTCAGTATATGATTTGGAGGTAAGGGTTCTGGTCCTGATGGATCATTGAGATGTTTTGTGATCGACTATTTACTATAGCCATCACTTCATATAGGAAAGTTCTTAATGAAGAGCTGTCTAATCTTCTAGCAGACTGGTCTAGGATGGATGTGAGGACGCTTCTCACTGTACGAATCTGTCTCTCCCAGACACCGCCCATGGGACTGGAAGCAGGTGGGTTCATGACAAAGCTGCATCCCAGTTCTTTCACACGTTCTTGCTCTATTCCTTTCATCAATTCCTGGAATTCGTTTTGTGCACCTACAAAATGAGTGCCGTGGTCACTTTGGAGTTGATTTACATTGCCCCTTATAGCAATAAAACAATGCATTGAGGAAGGCATCAGTGGTAAAGTCATCCAATATCTCAATGACTGGATGACTCTTGAACACATGCAGGTAAATAAGAGCCCATATCTCTTCAGTTCATTCCTTCCATCTTTAACATAAAATGGTTTCTAAGCAGTCCATACCACTGTATGTGAACGGAGGGGTGGCTTCCATCCTCTCTGGTGGAAGGTCGGCCATTTTTTGTCCTTGATTACACTTTCTAAACTTCCTGCACTTAATGCATTGGAAGATGAGAGATGACACTTCACTACAACATCCCAGAATTCAATTGGAACGTATTTCATTGATGGTCATCCCACGACCCTGATGTTGCACCTTCTCATAGTAGTGACCCTGATGTTGCACCTTCTCATGGTAGTGACCCTGATGTTGCACCTTCTCATGGTAGTGACCCTGATGTTGCACCTTCTCATGGTAGTGACCCTGGTGTTGCACCTTCTCATGATAGTGACCCTGATGTTGCACCTTCTCATGGTAGTGACCCTGATGTTGCACCTTCTCATGATAGTGACCCTGATGTTGCACCTTCTCATGGTAGTGTTTAATCAGTAGACGAGACACATGATGTCCTTTGGGGAGGATGGCTGTGTGTTTGACATGGGGATGGAGTGCTGCTTGTGTCAATCTTCCTCCCACCCTCAGGATATCACGGCTATCCATGAATGGGCTTAACTTGTGCATCTTGGTTGATTTGTTCTCATGCACCTCTTTCCTTTGATTTCGAGATTTGACTTCCTCACTGAATGCTTCTTCTTGAACTACATGGATTACGAATAGTTCAGCATCTTCTGTTTCTTCAAGCATTGTGCTTTCATTGGGTCTTGTTTTCAGACCTTTTGCCTCTTTTGCACGGCACTTGAGTCTTGCTATGGCCCTTACTACTCTCCTCCAATCTGAGCACCTCTGTTGACGATCTGACAGAGACCTCTCCTCCTTTGCTTTGGTTGTGTAAACCTGTGCTCTTTTGAGTTCTGGGTCTCCATCATCAAGTTCTCCCACCTTAATCTCTTCTTCTTTAGGGTCTTCCCTTTGCCATAGGAAACCAGGCCCTGTAAACCAGTTTGATTCTACAAGCTTCTTTGCGGTGAGCCCGCGAGAGGCATGGTCAACCGGTTTGTTTTCTGAGGCAACATATTGCCATTGACTTGGCTCTGTGCTTGATTTGATCCGCTGAATTTGGTTGGCTACAAATACATGAGACCGCCTTGCGTCGTTATTAATGTAACCAAGGACAACCTTGGAGTCGGCCCAAAAGTATTCCCGTAGGCCACTACCGCAGTGGAGAGTTCCAGTCTTGGGATTGTTGTTACCTTTGTTGGCGCAACTCTTGCTTTCCCCATAACGAGAGCGCAGTGGACTTGGAAACGGCTCTGAGGTAAGAACATACTCAGCCAGACACACTAGCGTCAGAAAAATGGTGTAGTTCGTACTGCTGAACTTCTTTGACTGATGACGGTACATAGCACCGTGAAACTGGTGGAACATTCACTTCACGTCACACATGATGGCTACTTGCCCTTTTTGGAAACAACACAAGACCTCTACAATAGTGGTGGGCGGATGGATCCAAATATCGATAGTATCGATACCAAGTCGGTATCGGTATCGGATCGATACTAGCCTGTTGGGGACCGATTCTTTACGTTAAGTTCCGCTCTTGTTTGCAATGCTGCGGTTTCGGCAAAGAGGAAACAGCGGTCACCGGACTCGCCGCTCCTGTGTCGGCACAGCGCAGGCACACTTTGCTCCCCCTCCCCCTCTTGTGTTTAGATGTTGCGCCGTCACGCGACTCACGTGACGCAAAGCAAAAAACTGGATAATAAAGCATTTTCCATTTAATTATAAACTTTGTTCTCATTCTGTCCTAGGTTTTAACTATTTAATAATAAAAAAGGAAACATCACAAAAACACTTAAGGTCATGAAAATTAATTGAGATTTAGCAATTCAATGACGCATCCACCTTATTTATTGAAAAGTATCGGTATCGATATCAGCGATACTGGCCCGTATTTACGTGGTATCGGATCGATACCTAAATATGCAGTATCGCACACCACTACCCTCCAGGGGATTTTTTGAGGTCTGGCCCAGTCAACAGATGTTAGTTCAGTGATGTATTCCAAAACTTTGCTGCGCAATCGAAGACAACACAAATATTTCCGGCTTTCGGGGGTGGTAAACCCCATGATGAGGGATATACCAGGTCGTCTGATGGCTCCATTGTTTTCATATGACCATTCTTTTTTGGTTCTTATTCTTTGTTCTTGGTCTTTCTTCTCACGATCTTGATGTAAGCATGTTGGGTGGGGTTTTCCACATGAGTCACATACACTCCTGGATGTACAGACTTTGGAGTTATGGCCGGTCTTAAGGCAGCCAAAACTTAACTTCTCCAGTTGTACAAACGTAACCCTTTCTTCAATTGGCTTTTCCATGATCTTGCGACATCTATGGAGAGTATGGCCTCGCTTCTTACAAAACCTTGCTTTCAAACACTGACTCAGCATCAGGCCAGGGTATAACTTTTGAATCATCATTACCACTGAGGAAGTGTTGAGCCTTGCCCTTTTCATTTGCAGTCCTAGTAAGTGCATGGCATGTATCATTCGTTCTCCGGATTTTAGGTTCAGGACCCGAGATGGCTCTTAATTTGAGGTAAATATTGTCAACGTCAACTTGGATGTTGTTGATTGTGCTCACAACTTCATCAATCAGATCGGCAGCATCATTATTCTTAATGGAACGTTTCAAGCCATTGATGTGATACTTCCACCTTCTGTACATCTTTACAAAATGCACGTTTAGATCATTCAATTTGTCATCTAGCAGAGCCTTTCCCTTTTCAGTGAGCGATCGTGTGCGTTGGCTTCTTCTACTATGTGGAGGCTGTTGCGTGTTATCTGCACCAACCTGGGATTGTGTGTTTTGTGTTGTCGGTTCAACTTGCTCACCATTGTCAGCTTGCATCTTGGTGGGGTAGTCTGCATCACTTATCTTCACGTATCTTCTGGAAGGTCTGCATGGCTGACTTCTTCCGTTGGCAGTGCAGCACTTTCGCTTACTTTATTACTTTAACTTAACCTTTACAAAAATGCACATCAAAACACTACAGTTTTATAATAACAAAACACTCTCTCAATCACAATGAATTATAAAAAAATGGCAAATAAAACTGTAAGCAATCTGAGCACAGTCTAAATATGAAAAACACACTTGTATGAAATTCTATAAAATACTTAGATGTTAAACTTAAAATATCTTAGACTTTAGTCACTTCAAGAAAAGTGTATTTACTTATCTATTCAGTCATTTTGATTCTTACTGGGCAATCAACCATAAGGAAATGTCCACCATTGCTTTAAGGACAAACACAGACGAGATTTCGGCACAATTTAAGAAAACTTAAATGGCAGTTAACGTACTTGCTCCACTTCCAAGACGCTATCTTCAACGCGCTTGCTTGTTTAGCCTTGTCCACCTGCTCCTTGTACATCTAAACACAACCTTTCCAAATGTGGTACCTCCTTTTCACAGCGCGTGGTGACTCCCTCTTCCCGACCTCTTCCAGGCTTCTGTCTTTATCTTGGAGCCTTCACCAATGCAGTGTAGTTTTCTACTGAGCCGCCCAATGATGACATGTGAGACTCCGGTTCCTTTTACTGATGTTTAATGCAGTATTTGACATCTCAAACACAGCTCCAACTCTGTAAAAACACTGTAGAACTAAAAGTCCAGACAAACGTAAAACAAAAGAAAACATTCATCTCACATGAATATCCCTGTGTTGAGTGGCAATACACTCGTTTACTGCTTTGTTATACACGGCTAACATTAACTTAAACAACGTGCCATGAGACAGAAGTTAGAGCAAACCTAGCTTATCACTTTAATACAAAGAAGAAGAACATAACAGTGAGCACTTTGCCTGCTTGTCAACCAATGGGGGGGGGGGGGGGGGGTTAACTTAAATATTCCTTGCTCTTATTTAAAATACTTTACATTTGAACACAAATCTGTCTTTCACTATTTGCACTCCTTCATATGTGAACGTAATGAAAACGAAAAAACTGGCAAGCAAGAAAAGAAAAAACAAGACAATCCAGCAACGACCGGCAAAAAAACCCCAATCACACTAGAAAAACAATGAGTGCGACCTTATTGACAAGTGGTCAGTGACTACAATTACAAAAAGTATGCAATGCCAGCAACACGTTGGGGTCTTAAGCCCATTCTATCAGTGGTCTGTCAAATGTATTACCCAAAAATACTAATAATACTAATACTAATACTAATAGAGAGGTTACTGTAGGCCAGGACAGGACTGTGCTAACAGCAGCCTCCACTCAGTTTTAAAGTGCAGCTGAGCCTGCTGGTGTAGCCTACAGCAGAGGAAATGGAAAACACCTCCCTTAGCTCAACAATAATGCCTTTTCCTGGGAGCGCTCGCTTCCACCAGACTCATAAAAACTGCCCCAGTTTTGACGCAACGTCTTCCTCTGCTGAGACGAATGAACTTTTGTACTGTGACTATGCACGTTTTGGAGAGAATTTCTAAAAGAATTTGTATTCAATTTGAAAAATCTGTTGTATGTTGTATGTGTATAAAAGTAGGTTATATTTGAGATATAAATATTACTTAAATGTGTCAAAGTAGATTATTTTCCTGGAATGACCTACTTTGGTCTTGCAGTGATGCCAGCATTCTGACACAATGTGGATATAAATCTCTAATAGTAAACATTTGTTTTTTATATAACATTGTCATTTCTTTAATGGACACTAGAGGACTTCATTACACCAAATACCGAGAGCACAATAACTTGAGCTCCCGAGTCATGGTGTAAATAGGTTGAAGATGTTAAATGTGCTGGCACAGTTCAACTTCACTGCTTACAGCTAATTTCTTGCATTAGCTCTGATAAACTAACTAACTAACTAAGTATGCACAGCAGGGAAACAAGCTCTAGAAGGTAGACATAACCAGTATATGTTAACAGTATATATTAGTATCAGAATATAATTTCCACTGCACACACTCCACCACAGCTGAGGATTCTGGAAAACACATTATGATCCATACGTCCTCATGAGCCTCCTTAGAGGGCAGTGTGTGTGTGTGTGTGTGTGTGTGTGTGTGTGTGTGTGTGTGTGTGTGTGTGTGTGTGTGTGTGTGTGTGTGTGTGTGTGTGTGAGTATGCATGTGTGTGTGTGACTGAGTTTGTGTTTGACAAGAAATGCACTGTTGATATGAATATGTGTGAGCTGTTAATTCCTATTGGGTGTTAGACTAAATTACGTGTGTGTGAATCAAAGGTGTGTGTGTGTGTGTGCATGTGAGAGTGTGTGTGCGTGTGCGCGGGCACTTGCATGCGTGTGGTTGGACACGTGTGTGTGTGCATGCATGTGTGAATGTTTGCGTGCATGCGTGTGTGTGTGTGTGTGTGTGTGCGTGCATGCATGCATGCATGTGCATGCATGTGTGCATTCGTGTGTGTGTGTGTGTGTGTGTGTGTGTGGATAGGGAACATCTGGTTCCTATTGCATGGTTTCTGCTACCCTCTGTGCCCTAAGGTTCCCTGGGTCAGGTTACTTTGGAGAGACAGTTTTCGGCGATCTCAAATCAAAGCTCTGTCATCTCGTCTTCATTGTTTTCTGGCTTCCAATATGCAATGGCTGCACTACATATGAAGTTTATTTCTTGTTAGGACATATTTGAATTCATTCAGGCACTTTGGGGGATCTTAACTGATTATGTTCTGTTGATTATGCATGTTTAGGCTCATCATGTTTCCTGGTTCAACATACTCAGGATAGGACCAATCACGGATCAAAGTGCATACGTGTAGCAATTTACAAGTAGCCTTTGTATGTTTGTTGGTTTAAACAGAAATGTGCTTTAACAATGTAAAACGGCAGAATCTGGCTCTGCAGAAATGGTAAGGATTCAATGTCTTTGTTCTGTGAGTTTTCTGTTGTAACCTTTACGGTCGTATGGCTCTTTTATCGATGTCCTCCGGAGTGAAGAATATCCGACGGCCACCAATAGGAAGTCTCAAGCCCTCTCACTGGAGACCCACAACAATGTCATTCAAATGTGCAGTTGACATTTTCTCTGTGGGGATTGAACGGCGCAAGCGGTGGATCAGCCCGAGGAGAGCGTGCTCTTAGTGGTGATACGCTTGACATTCCTGTGATGAAGAGTTCACGGCCTGAGCCTCTGATCCCTGCCTTCCTGACCCAGATGGGGGGCGGGGGGGGGGGGGGGAACTTGGCTTTGAAGTGCAGAAATCAATCCATTGCATTTTAAATTAAAACTGCTCCTCCTTTAATCTGTCTATCTATGTTTCTGTAGACATTTCATACAACACACACGCACACGCACACACTCACACGAACATGCACACACATGCACAAACATGCACACGCACGGTCACACACACACACACGTTCACACACTACCATACACTAACTCCCCAGGAGCTTCAGCCATCATCTGCACAAGACAAGTAGACCTTTGATGATGTCACCCCGTGGAGGAGGTCAGGCGGCTCCTCCTGCAGGTCCACCGTTGACCTCTTCAGAGGTTCACACCGCTAAGATTCCCACCACCTGAAAACCTTTAAGGACACCCAATGTGTCATAATAGCAGCTCTCTGGGGCACTTTGCGTACGAAGGAGCCGGTCAGCAACTTGGTAATCATACAGCAGGAAACACACTGTGGAGGAAACGCGCATGCGTTGTTGTGGCACCACAGTGAGCGAACGGACGCATGCCTCACATGTCCCTGTGTGTTTGTTTGTTTATTTATTTATTTGTTTGTTTATTTGTTTATTTGTAAGGGAAAAGTACAGAGAACATTGGCCAAGGAGTGTCCAGTGTATTGTACACATGTGCATATAGCCCAAGCTCATTTCTAGCACCAGTCCCTTGATGGGCATTGATAATTTAAACAATTATTATTATAAGTGACGTGTTGCAGTTTAGAATGACGTGTTGGGAGACACATGGCAGTGAAACAACGTTTAGACACACCAGAATCCCCCCTGGTGGAAAAAACTGCTTTTGTTGATCAGTTCCTCCTGTTGCTCCGTTCCTGCCTGATTGGGTCATAACGCAACAGATCCACACAGATGTGTCTACTCTGACAATCACTGTATGGTGCCTTTTGGTTTCACTGCCGTCCAATCAGGAGGCCCAGGGGTTTGAACCTGCCCAGCAGACGCTGATAGTCTCAATAGCAACACAATAGTTTGCTGAAACAAAAAAGCAAGGAATATTACGAGAAGATCAGGACAGGAGATGGGGGATATTGTTTGGCATTTGCAGCAGATGTATTGAGTGATGGCTTGGTTGAAGAAAGGTACTACCTGAACGAGGGGCCCGTGTTATGACCAGACAAACAGTATCTAAGGCTCCGGGGGACTGGCATGTGTTTTCATTTAACCCTTTACGACACGTCGGGAGTTGGGGAGAGAAGGATTCTTCTAGTCACAAGAAGAACACTGTTTCCAGTCCCTGGCAAGAATCCTCCAAACTATGGATTTTCCACCACATGAGCAAATGGTCGACTCATTTATGTATATATTACAAATAGGACGTGGAACACACACACACACACAGATGCACACATGCACACACACAAACACCCGCATGTGTGAACACGCACACACACACACACACACACACACATGTACACATGCACACACACACATAAGCAAACCGCAAGTGTCTTGCAGATTTTCCACTACATATGTCCAAGCAATGGTCTGCTCATTTTTGTATATATTACAAATAGGATGTGGAAGGACACACACACACACACACAAATAAACACACACACTCATACACACACACACACACACACACACACACACACACACACACACACACACACACACACACATACCACAATAAAATGGTTATATTTATTGTAGATTGTATAAGGTGAGGTGCAATACCACCTCACCTAAAATGGCTTGTAGTGACTTTTTAGTCCCTTAGTTAGATCTAAGGTTAGATCCCTCCAACCCATTTTTAACCAATGGAAAACAAGTGAAGTAATGGTGTCAGCAATACAGGTGAATATGGACTGGGTTAAAGGGGGTGCATCTGGGATTGCTTGTGTCTGCTACACACAGATGGGAACAATCCTTCACAGCCCCCTCTCTCCATCTCACAGCACCCACTTCAGTGATGAAGGAGGCTCCAGAATGGACTCTGGCAGGGGTGGGTGGGGGTTGGTGTGGGTGGGGGTGGGGGTTAGTGTGGGTGGGGGCGGGTAACCATGCCTCATTGAAAGGAATGGACCAGCTAGGTGGGGGTGGTCAGAAACTAAACCATGCGCAGGACTTCCACAAGGGCTGTGTGTGTGTGTATGGGGGGGGGGGGGGGGGGGGGGGGGGGGGGGAGGGGGGGGGGGGGGGGGGGGGGGGAGGAGGGGGGGGGGGGGGTATAGGCGATGGTGGGATATAGGCGAAAAAAAGGGTGGGTTGGGGGGGGGGCACATTTTTACAAAGCGTTTGGCTCGGTCCCTTTCAGTCGTGGACAGGCTGTAGGAGAGGTTGGGGCAGTGGAGCACAGGACAGTCTGTCTGAACAGGTAGGGTTTGTGTGTGTGTGTGTGTGTGTGTGTGTGTGTGTTTGTGGGTTGGGTGTGTTGGGTGTAGTGTGTACATGTTGGTTATTGGCTTGGTTTGTTGCTGTGAATGCAGACAAGCTAATGATTGTTTATCAAACGTAACTTTTGCAATATTTTGTTTGCATTTGCTTTGTTAGCTGGTCACTGAGTGTATACTAACTGTCACTAAGGGATTTCCCTCTCCTTAGTACTTATTAGTGGTAATACAACGCTGGCAAGATGAGGACAATATGTTCTTTAAGGGAATCCCACCACATGAAAAGATTTGTTTCGATAATTTGTTTGCCTGTTGGTATTGTACGATTTTTTCACAACCATATTTATAAGTTTACTTCCTAAAATTATATTATTACTATCCCTATTCTAACAATCCCTATATTACTTACTTACTCATTACATTTAAAGCTTTTTCTTTGTTGATGGCGAGCAACATTACACAAGATAGATGTTTCCATGTCTTTGTTACATTCAGGGGCAGGATAGTGAAGTAGCTATACAGTGTTGGTCTCTCCCGGCCCAAAGGTCCTGAGTTTGATCCCCAATGTCAGAAAGACGCCAAACTCCTTCCCCCGTTCCTCAATGACGTGTACCTGAAATCATTTTGTTTTGGATAAAAAAGCGTCAGTGTTAAATATCTTACACCCCATAGTCAACTCTTATAACAGGCTCAATTCACTCCTTCTAGGTTACGGAGATTACAGTGTTAGCGAACAAAACAGAGCCAAAAAAAATAATGGTGACCATGCGTGGCGTGGCTGCCTTGTTCCTGCTGGTGGCCCTCGTGCCGTCCTGCGTCTCCCACGAACGGGACCCCTTCGCCTGGCTGCGCAGCCCCCGGGGCCACGGCTTCCTTCGGGTCGACAGCGCCGGAGGGGAGTGTCCTGAGGAGTGTGACTGCCCCCCGACGTTCCCCGTTGCCATGTACTGCGATGGGCGGGGTCTCACGGCCATGCCGAGCATCCCCGCCCGCATGAAGTACCTGTATCTGCAAAACAACCTCATCAGCGCCATCCCTGACTCAGCCATGGTCAACGCCACTAATCTGGTGTGGCTCCTGATGCACCACAACCAGCTGACGTCTGACGCCATCGGAGAGCAGGTTAGCCCTATAAGATCGCGGTGGGAGCTCCACTTAGGGTGTGGCGGCCCCCCCGAGGGAGCGCTCGGTGCGTTGGTGATGACGCCGCGTCTGGGGGGTGGCGGCGGTCGGCGGATCTGGTCGTCAAGGGGATCTGGTCGTCAAAGGGATCTGGTTGTATTGGCTGCATCTTTGTTGCAGGAAGTGTGAATGGGACAGTAATACCCCACTGATGTAATGTGTGACTGACTGCGGGCACAACACGGCGTTGAACAATCTGACCACAAAACACGTTACACAGGAGCAGCGGATTTACGGCTCACACTGACACCGACATCCATTACTGTTTACTTCACCTAGTTTAAGAGCTTGTCCTGAAATGTGTGTGTGTGTGTGTGTGTGTGTGTGTCGTCGGTAGGCCTTTGCCAAAATGCAAGGCCTGGATCGTCTTTATATGCAGCACAACAACCTGACCCGTATTCCTTCCAACCTTCCCGGTTCTCTGCGGGACCTGCGGCTCAACCACAACAGGATCGAGAAGGTAGAGTTCATGCGCACACACAGTGGGGCTCAACGCGTCACCATTGAGCCATGGACACAACATTGAACCTCGTTTCTTAGTTAGCTAGTGTGTTTGTGTGTTTGTTTGTCGTTTGTTTACCGCTGTCCCCCCCATACAGCTGACCCCCGCGGAGCTCGACCAAATGGACAACCTCACCATCCTGTATCTGCATGACAACGCCGTGACGGACGTGGGCACGTCCTTGAAGGGACTGAAGTCCCTCATCCTGCTGGACATCAGCGGGAATCATCTGAAGACGGTAGGGGTGGCGGCCGATGCCTTGTCTGATCTCAAGCGCACGGCTGCTTAATCCACGGCTGCTTGTATTGAGTTGAGCTTGGAGAGGAAGAAGGTATAGCTCACCCCCCCCCCCCCCCCCCACACACACACCCCACACCCCTGTTCTGTGTTGATGGACGGCAGGTTCCCCAGGCTCTGCCGGAGGTACTCCACCAGCTCTACCTGGAGTTCAACTCCATCGACTCCCTGCCGGAGGGCTTCCTGGCCGGCGTCCCCCAGCTGCAGTACATCCGCATGGCCCACAACCAGCTCACAGACAAGGGCATCCCGCAGAACACCTTCAACGTGAGCGGCCTGGTGGAGCTGGACCTCAGCTTCAACAAACTGGAGAGGATTCCCCTGGTCAGCACCACCTTACAGCACCTCTATCTGCAAGCCAATCAGATCAAAGGTAATACCGGCTTTCACTTTACAATACACCTCGGTAGAAAGAGGAGTGTGTGTGTGTGTGTGTGTGTGTGTGTGTGTGTGTGTGTGTGTGTGTGTGTGTGTGTGTGTGTGTGTGTGTGTGTGTGTGTGTGTGTGCGTGTGTGAGGGTACTGTGGAATTTGAGTTAATTTGGGAAACCGGGGGCATAAAACTACTGCCATGTCTAGTTAGTGTTCAACAAAGCAGACATTGTAATTGTTTTCCCTGTGTACTTTGGCTCAAAATATCCCTGAACCCGGTCAACACTACCTCCTGTGTAAATAATGAATGCTGAAAAACATATTTTCGACCATGTGACTCTCTCTCTCTCTATCTCCTTCTCTCTCTCTCTCTCTCTCTCTCTCTCTCTCTCTCTCTCTCTCTCTCTCTCTCTCTCCCTCTCTCCCCCTCTCTCTGCCACAACAGAGTTCACCCTGGGCAGCTTCTGCAATGTTGTGGATGTGTCAAACTTCTCCAAGCTGCAGACGTTGCGTCTGGATGGGAATGAGATCAGTCGCGAGGACATCCCCCATGAGTCCGCCCGGTGCTTGCGTCAGGCGTCCAACATCGAAGTCTAAAGTGTCTGTCCAAACTTCTTGAAATATCTTCCGATCTTCAAATGTCTCCTTGACACGCAATTATTGACAATAATGACAACATAATGATTTTTCTTTGATTTTGTATGGACATTGTTGTCATAAGGTGGAACCTTATTCTTACTTTATGTAGAAGCAACGCTCATTCAGGGACTTTTTCTGTGGTCTGAAATCAAACTTCATCATGGCGGGGTGTGAGAAAGGTAGATTTGAAAAAATGGGATTATCGATCCACGTCGAGTGGACCTGACCAAATGGGATGTAAAATTGGGTGTCACAGTTTTCATGTAACGACTTATGTCCAGCAGCAGGGGGCGAGAGCATGTGAATGTGTTGCAGTACTAATATTTACACTGTGGTGGCCACTAATCTCCCCCATTGTTTGTGTTTTAATGTTCATGATTGATTTATGTTTTCTCCCTTCTCTACGGCATGTCCACATCGTTGCAATAATCGACATTCTGGTCACATATCTTTTTTTTTTTGTAATTAGAATTAATTTTTGATAATTAGATTTCAATATAGCTAGTCTATAAGCTATGTAAGATACTAAATATGGTATAGTTTTATACTCTCTCTCTCTCTCTCTCTCTCTCTCTCTCTCTCTCTCGTTCGAGTAGAGTTCACCCTGGGTAGCTTCTGCAATGTTGTGGATGTGTCAAACTTCTCCAAGCTGCGGACGTTTGCGTCTGGATGTGCAATAATACTCAATTCCCCCTTTTGTTGTCCTTGCTTTGTCAGCTCTCTCTCTCTCTCTCTCTCTGCATGTACTGGAATTAGGAATTGGATATCCACTCATCTGCATTACAACCTGTTGACAATTATTTTAATGCACAAAAACAGTTTTCTACATAAGATGAGTCAAAGATTAAATTCTACCACATTGTTGCATGATGATGGGTGTGAATGTACTAAATAAGATCTTTGAGGCATTTTGGTGTTTCATTCCTTATTTTTAATGCAGTAATGTTGATGTTTATGACGGCAATGATGCTGATGAAAAATAAAACATATCCTACTCGTCTTTTTCCAGTAAAAAAAATAAATATCTTTTTTTTTACATACCAAATTAGTTTTTATTCTTACATCTTCTGTTTGTGTAGTCTAACCACTCTGAGGCACCAGAAACCAATTTGGCTTAATTACACACACAAAAAACAAACATCCATTAAATTGAATATTGTGTCCTGCATGGAGACCAAGAGTAACTCAATGTGTTCTTGGCATAATGTAAAAACCCAGTTATTTGCTCGGACTAGGTACACTCCCATAGCGGTGTGTAGCACTCGTTTCACTATATCACAGGCAACTATAAGCTACTGGACCAGTTATAGTTTGGAAGAACTGGTTGAGCTAGTAGACCAGAGACTAGGGCCTTTAAATAAACAAGCCTGCACACTTACAGTACACATACAAATTATTCACAGTGGGTGGAAGGCAGGTAAGTTGCAATCTGATCTGACCTCTCTTTGTTTTTTCCTTATTCTTATTCAGAATAGGCTATTTTAGGATTAGTGTTAGGTTTCAAATTAAGCCCAGTCTGTATTTTCCTAGGTTAACTAGCCTTAATTTAACAGGGTAGACCTATTTATTTAAGCTAATTTCCCTTTCGAGTTAACTCTGCTCTCATTTTCAGACGATTTAGGGTACTTACTCTGTGTAAGTACCCTTTAAAATTCCTTTTAGGTTAATTGACCATTTAAGTTTAACCTTTACAGGAAAAACAACAAAGGTTCACCATATAACTCAAACATCAATACAGTGCAACATTGGCAATTCAACTCCTTAAATGTACACTCATTGGTCCGTGTGACCCGACTATAACTGTTGGTGTAGGTCACTGCGTAACTATCGACGGTGCAACCGTCAGCACCCCCCCGTCAACAACCGCGGGGGCCCTAAAATATTATTTGCACCGGGGCCCATCATCACGTTGTTACGCCAGTGGTGTAGGTGGTTGTGGATCAGCCTTTTTTCTGTATTTATAATGTGCAGGTGGGTAAGTTAAAATCAGCTTCTTATTTTCTTGCTGTCAGCTACTTCTTGTATGCCACCATAACAGGCTGAAAAGGTTAGCAACAAGTTTGGCAAATTCTCAGAAAAATAACATCTTCAAATGATGGTTGTCCGCAAATCTCCTTCATATGAACAATTATTAATAACAAATCAATTGTAGTTTTCAGCAGCACACACACAATGCCTAATAGGCATACATTTTGCTAATTTCATGACTTTTTTTCATCTTTTGAAGAAAAGCCTTAGTTTAGACTATGGTAATAACTATGTTTGTTTTAGCCTTAGAAAACTCATAAATGGCCAGTGGAGGGGAGGAGGGGAGGGTACCATTTTATAATAGTGGGTGGGGAAGCAGACACAGTGGTTGGAGTAGCAGTCGGGTGAAATTACAGCAGTGATGCCTCAGTGTGCCTCAGACTGGCGTCTGTGGCACACCGCCCTCGATGGGCATTCAAGATTCCTCTTCTTTTCTTCTGTTAGATTCAACAAGTCAGCCAATATGTATTTGGTGCTTACCCCGCCTGGGCTCTGCTTCGGTTACTGGCATGCGATATCTCCCTTCAAGCCTCCCCTTTGTAGGGGGAGGCTTGATCAGGGGGCTGAAGTCTCTCCCCAGCCACTGTGGAGGGCCTCGGCAGCCTCCACCTGGCATTACCACGCGTCTCGGGCGATCAAACCACAAGTGGACAGCCGAGACACATCGCTGTTCACACCTGTGTCTATCATGCGTCTCCAAGGTGTCCAGCTGACCACCAGATTTCCTTTCCTGTCTGCACCACTTTAGTCCATATGCCCTGCAACTGCACCGTTGTGTTCGGCAGGCAGTTGTGCAATTACAGTGGACCATTTTCAGGAGGCCTTCTGGGGCAGCAGTCTTATTGGGCATAACTGGCAGGAACTGGTTCTCCATCAGTTTCCATCCCCAATCGACTGTGTTCATGTCACCTTCCTTTCCGATCCACACCATGATCTGGAAGTACACTCTTTGGCAGTGATATTTGGTTGAGGACTCAGTTGGAGGCAGATGTTCTGGGGTAACAAATTACTTGGCGGTAACGATTTTCTTGCTAAATAGGTTGTAGCGCAAAGAGGCAAGTGAATCGGTACTCTTTCCGCCAAACAAAACTGCCATTGCCTTGGTCCCATGGTCCTCTATGACATTCCTTGCCTGATGTGGGAGCAGAAACACATTTGCACAGGACTGGATGGTTGATTCCCCATTCATTTTTTGAAATGCTGTCTGTTTGCCAACACTAAAAAATCCTGTGAAGTTGTATCACATCCTGTGAAGGCATGAACAAACAGCAATTGGGAACACAAGTCACTACCCAGGACTTGTTTTATCTCACTAATGTTGTACACTTTAGTGGCTTTGGACTTGTCTGAACGAAAATAGAGGCCTCTATTGTTCGTCCCAGCATAGTAGAGGAGAAGAATTAGCAAATCTGTATCCACTCCTATCAAGGTTGTGGGCTGATGTTCTGAGGCCTTGACTGCAGCTTTGACAATGTCAACGTCTGCATCACCTGATGCATTGATAACAGTGCAGCCCTTCTTCTCCAGCTCCATGCTCATAAGATTGATCAGTCCTTGTTTGTTGGAAGATCTGGAAAGGAAATCATCCTTTCTTCCCACAAACTCAGTCTCTGCATTGAATTTAACAATGGGGTGAGTGTTTGCACCACGTCTCATATGAGTATTGTCTTTGATGGAAGGATCTTCGCTATAACCATCAAAAACGACTGTCGCTTTACCATAATTGCGTATGGTAAAGTCTGCATATGAAATGTGCAATGTCACCGTAACTGTCCCCTTTTCCATGCCAAGCGGTGAACCAGGGAGCCACCAGAAAACTCATGAATGGCCAGTGGAGGGGAGGAGGGGAGGGCGCACCATTTTATAATAGCGGGTGGGGAAGCGGACACGGTGGTTGGAGTAGCAGTCGGGTGAAATTACAGCAGTGGATTTTGGGTGAGAAAATGATGAATGAATACTGGCGTCTGTGGCACACCGCCCTCGATGGGCATTCAAGATTCCTCTTCTTTTCTTCTGTTAGATTCAACAAGTCAGCCAATATGTATTTGGTGCTTACCCCGCCTGGGCTCTGCTTCGGTTACTGGCATGCGATATCTCCCTTCAAGCCTCCCCTTTGTAGGGGGAGGCTTGATCAGGGGGCTGAAGTCTCTCCCCAGCCACTGTGGAGGGCCTCGGCAGCCTCCACCTGGCATTACCACGCGTCTCGGGCGATCACACCACAAGCGGACAGCCGAGACACATCGCCGTTCACACCTGTGTCTATCATTCGCACGGGCTAGCCAAGTAAAAAAAGAAACTAAAATGTTTCAAGAACGAATATACATGTACGGGCTATTCCAACTGTTGAGATTGATAGGACAAAGTAATTTGCGATGGCACGCAACCACCACATCCTGCATTGATGATGTATTTCCCTGTTACGTGCTTGTTGGGGATGCAGCAGGGGAATAGCGTTTACACGACAAAAGATATGTGGTTGAATGCGTCCCAGGCCAATTGGTTTGAGTGATCGGACCACGGTGCGTCGTGGTGGTCGCTTACACTTGTATTTAGCGCTGTCCACTTGTGATCCGATTGCCCGAGACGCATGTTAATACCAGGTGTCAACAGTACTCCACAGGGGCCATTTCCTTCCAGTTGTATTGAAGTATAGGCCATTATAAAACATTTAAACAAAAAGACAATATTTATCTGGCATTTGTCCCAAATGACCAAGTGTGTTCACATTTTCTAATTCAATTGCAGCCTTTTAAAGCCTTTTTTTGCACCATAGTCATCACAGGGAAATGGGAATGGGCATTGACAACGACATCATCTGCTGTTATTGTCTTTTCTTGTGGGATGCTGACCAGCGGAGATAAGTAGCACTGTGGAGCCATCCCTGTCATGCTGCTGCGGCCTGTGACTGTACTGCTGAGCATCTGTCATTAAGGGGCTTAGCCTCTAGTGACACATATGGAGGATCTGCCACAGCACAGTGCAGCATGTAGCTCTCTCTCTCTCTCTCCCTCTCTCTCTCTCTCTCTCTCTCTCTCTCTCTCTCTCTCTCTCTCTCTCTCCCTCTCTCTCTCTCTCTCTCTCTCTCTCTCTCTTCCTTTCTTGCTCACTGATTATCTCTCTTGCTCTTTCAACGTCTTTCTCTCTCGCTCTTGCTATCTATTGATCTCTCTCACTCCCTATTTCTCTCTTTCTGTCTCTCTCTCTGTCTTTGTTCTTCTTCTCTCTCTCTCTCTCTCTCTCTCTCTCTCTCTCTCTCTCTCTCTCTCTCAAACAACAAACAACAGTCAACAAATATCCACCAATGCAGGCGGTCGACTGTTGTTGATCAGTGTTGACAAGTGTGTTACACCTTGTTTGCCAATATACTTACAGAATTTTAAGGACTTATTTTGTTATCATCAAAGGTTCAGTTATATAATTATATGATAATACTACTACTACTACTACTACTACTACTACTACTAATAATAATAATAATAATAATAAAACCGACACTCCTTTTGCCTGTGTTAGACTTGATGGTATTTACTGAGGCCTACTTCTTCAGACAAGACTCAAATACTATTTATTTAGTCTGGTTTACCGGATGTAGGTTGTTGGTATAACCCCGCTTATACTCCTCCTCCTTCTGCCATCTGCCACCTTTGCTGCATCCTGTACTTAGCGCCGCCCAAGACGATTGTGTTTGGTTAAAGAAATACAAAAAAGACAGAGTGTTTTTTTCCCCTATGCCAGAATGATAGTGAGTAGAGCCAGACCTTTCTCCAGCGCTGGCACAGTGCTAAAACCAAGTGTGGACGCCTATATTCTATTCTATTCTATTCATTGTATTGTAATGGTTTTGCCTGTTTGTGTGTGTGTGTGTGTGTGTGTGTGTGTGTGTGTGTGTGTGTGTGTGTGTGTGTGTGTGTGTGTGTGTGTGTGTGTGTGTGTGTTTGTGTGTACGTGTGTGTGAGAGAGGACATAGATAGAGGGCAACCCAACCTCTGTGTCAGGTTTGTGGGTATGAGCACGTTCATCTAAAATAACCGAATGGGATGTGCATCATTGACCAAAATAACATGATCGCAGATTTTCATTAACAGTAATAGCTGTTTGAGAGATAGGATAAAGATAGCACATAGGTTCCCAAATTTGTACTTTCCCAGACCAAGTACCACCATGGATCAAACCAAACCACAAGTTAGTCACCATCACAGATGGTGAATCTAGCCACTTGTTGTTGTTTATTTTTTTTAATGTGTTCTTTAGGCTGTCAATACAATATATAACCTAACACTAACCATACTAACCCTTATACCCTAACCCTAATACTGCTAACCCTAAAAAAAATATGCAAATATGTTGAACATAAAATGTCTGATCATAGCTTGTAAGCTGCCTACTTCCAAACCCTAAAACTGTTTAATTGTTTAAACAGTTCCCTATTTCCCTAACAGGACATTTACTGACATGAGTTTCCCACATCACACATTGTGTCCACCAGGGAACGGATTCACAAAAGTATCTTAAAAACAAAAATCTTTGTAACTGCTGGTTTTTTTTTAATTAAGATTGGATTAAGATTAAATGCTAACTGTGCAATGTGTTTATCAGTTGATTGATTTTCACTTATCCACACACATGGCCCAAAAGAGAGACTACTTAAAATAAAATAAAAAATAAAATAACTCAGAAATACATGTAAGAAGTCCTTAAGACAATGAAAGGACTTAGGAAACTAGTAAGGAGTTGCAGTTAGGACCCTTCTTAGGAAATGTACAGGAGGGGGAAGGGTTGCCAACCGTCCCTTGAAAAACGGAATCGTCCCGTATTTAGAAACAAAAGCACCCGTCCCGTATTGAGCTGAAAAGGGACGCACTTTGTCCCGTATTACTGTGAGAGTAATAAAAAAAAAGTCAGTAAAATGCCAATGGAAAATGAATAACAGGACGCTTTATATGAACATTTACGGTAAACTTGTTTCCAGGCCCAGAGCCATTGAAAGAGAGATTTGCGACACTCTTTGATCTCGCCGCCACGCGGTCACGTGGTTCCTGTAGCTCTCAACAGGTCCAAACAGATCCGTTTGAATGGTTTTCAGCGGGATGGACAGCAGCAGTCCTATATTTACAGCAATGTTCAGTAAATATTAACGCATAATGTGCAATATTCAATATATATAATAGCATTTCTGGGGAGCGGCGGGCCAGACAGCATTGCATGTCTCTAATGCATACATACTGTAAATGTATTAATTTACACAGTATGCATTCTTATTTTTCTAATGCTTCTATGGTCATAATTACTCACATCCTAATGTTATTTTAGCTCGAGATATGATTACGAATACGATGTTCACACTATAGATCAGATATACAGTTGTATAAATATGAATACACTACTGTCTATAGTGTTTATATCTGTTACTCTCTAGTGTTCACACCAGTGGCGGACCGTTTGAAGGGCAGGGGCGGGAAAAAAAGGGCTCCTACTGCACGACGTGGGGCCCCACCAGCGTACAAAAAGCTATGATGCATCATGTATGATGAAGTAGTCTTCATCCTTGATTAAGATTGACATTATGTTATCAGGCGATCCAGATTAAAAGTATAACCACACCTCTATGATAAAAACACAGGAAACTATAAACCTTTAAAATGTTTATTTCACAAACAACTCTCAAGCCTCAACAGTAGCAGAGGTGACATGACTCGGCCTATCTGGGCGTCCATGTAACATGTACAGTATAATGTGTGTGGCTAGAGGACCGTATGGGACCGTAGGGGTCAGGTAGGGTTTAGATGTTAGTTACATGGGAGTCTATCCTGAGAGAAGAGTCCCCATGGAGGACCAGATCAACCCGACACACAAGATGTGATCAACTTAACTGAAAAGAAGACACGCGTACACACGTCCGATGTCAATGACCGCACCCGGTGTCACTCTGGATCAGCTGGACAGACGGGTTTAAGGAATCTGAATGATGAGGTGCCCCTTTTTTATTTTTCAGTGAGTTGGCAACCCTAGGAGGGGGCTCCTCTTTCCTCTGTAGTCAACCACTGTGATGACTTAAACCCTACTTCTAATAACAACATCAGTTTGCTGCAGTGACAAACAAGTCCATATATAGGCTTTAAAATCCTTTGTCACACTTTCTCTGTTACATTTTTAATGTAATTATGTCGATTTATAGCCTAAAAAAAGTGTTTTAATTAAAAACCTCCTTTGTAATCTGCATTCCCCCTTGTCTAATGCATTGTTCCACTATCCACAAAATACACTCATCAAACCAGGCCAAAGCATTGTGCAAAGCCTCCAGTCCAGGACAAGGGACGTCTCTTCACACGCCCACCACGCCCAGAGACGCAGCAGCGCGGTCATTGGTCCGAGTCCATATTGTCCCAAGTGCGAAACTTTAAATAGTCCTCGTCCGTGTGAACGCAAACCGAATCAATCGCAAAGCTCAAAGGAAATGGAGAAAAAGGGACCCGCACACACTGCTGGCGACATCGTCCTCAGGAACCATGCCGTTGCGGACCAGGTAGGCGAAGCACCTGCACTTTAATGCCGTCATGAACGCACCTCCTCATCCAGCAGACCTGTTTACTCGAGGAGCCTCAGGGGACACGGTGGAGCTATATCTGCA
Organism: Merluccius polli; assembly: GCA_030340625.1. NCBI lineage: Eukaryota > Metazoa > Chordata > Actinopteri > Gadiformes > Merlucciidae > Merluccius > Merluccius polli. The sequence continues at coordinate 361,896 of JAOPHQ010002850.1, read as the reverse complement.
GCACTACTTCATACCAAATAAGCTATCTTACTTTGCTTTCTTGTTTTCTTTTTTTTGCTTTCATCTACCTGAAATATTTTAAATATATGGCCACATTGTTAACAGGGTTAGAGACCAAGGAGCACAACAATGGATCATCAACCAAACTACCAACATATTCACATTTTAAGGAAGTATCTTCGCTAAGTAGACTATTTTTATTTTTTAATTGTGATTCGTAGTATCGCTTATCAAATTGGTCAACGCTTCGCTTCATAATAACGCAGCGAACTAACTAACCTGGACGTGGATGCTGCCCTAGTGGAGCGCTATTGGCCGAGAGAGAGAGAGGGGGCGGGACTTTCATTACCTGGGATATGGGGGGCCTCTGCTAGGGGGGTTGTGGGGATGCTCGCCTGTGGTTAGGGTCAATGCGACAATGTGCAGCAATACGTTTGCATGCATTGTAGTGCAAATACAGTTTTTGGGAGACTAGAGAATCAGCTAATGCTGAACACCAATATTTGTTCACAACCACAGCCTACAGGTGTGAGTTCTTCATCAATTAGACCATTACACCATTATGCTAGTACCATTATCTCTTTTAGTTCATATGTTTTTGTAGTTTACAGCTTATTTTGAGAAACAATTATCATTTGACTGCATTGAAATGCAAGGGAATAATAATTAAACTTGTCAAAATGTCAGTTACTTAACACTGACACTGAACTACCTTTGTGTTTTAACTTTAACCATGAATGTCCCATGTTATCTCTTTTTGTTAATATATACATTATTTCTATCCAAATTATCGTATAGGCCTATTACACTATTTTTTTGTATCTAATTTCTTAGCAACAATTAATTTATTTTAGCCACATTGTAACTCTGATTACTGTAATGGAATCATGCATCCAGGGTACACTGACAACTACTAGACAAACCGATTTTTGAACATTCAACATTGTTTTTGTGACGTCAAACCGTGGCGGTTTTAGACCATTTAAACTGGGGTCCAGGCTGGGGCCAGGTGAACTTTATCGTTCTCTTGGGTTGGGCGATTTTCCGATAGAATATATCACGGTTGTAAGTATGACCGTTATGTCCATATCAATACCGTCTGGAAATATGTCTCTCAGCGCTTGTTTTTGTTGTTTGTTTTTTTCACACTGATTGAAATTTACAAAATGTACATTGAGGGCTTAAGCCACCTCAAATAGGCCGGAGGAGACGCCACTGAGGGATATCCGATATAATAATAATAATAATAATAATAATAATAATAATAATAATAATAATAATAATAATAATAATAATAATAATAACAATAATAATAATAATACAAATAATAATACAAATAATAACAACAACTACTACTTAATTATGTTAAGTTTGACATTAATAAGGTTTGCCTTACTTTTTGCATCTCTGTTGTACTTAACAGGATATATATGCCAAAGATGACACGGAGGGAGAAGAGGATAAGAATACTGAGCGTGGCAATTGGGCCAATAAGAGGGAATATCTCCTCTCGATGGTCGGCTTGGCTGTTGGCCTTGGCAACATCTGGAGATTTCCATATTTGGCCTATAAGAATGGAGGAGGTATTTATTATCTAATACCTTTCTGAGAATGTTTTACTAATACCTGAATGACACAAATAATACATGTATTTGCTGCTTTATGATGGTTGGTCCTCTTTACTTCTTTATGTTTGTCACTAGGTGCCTTCCTCATTCCCTATTGTATCATGTTGATATTTCTTGGGATCCCCCTCTACTTCCTGGAGGCCGCTATTGGTCAGTTCTGCAGTCAGGGTCCCATTAACATATGGAGGGCAGTGCCGCTGCTCCAGGGTGAGCCCAATGCTTACATTCTCTGAATGACCTGCAGATTTAAATGTATTAAGATTAATTAAATGAATACATTTATCATTATAGACCTTTTTGCGTCTTCATGAGGGTTCATGGGGGGTTACCAAAGGAAAAGTAGTTGTGAAGGAGTGACACACAATTTGCATATATGGTGCCAAATCTAATTTCTAGATTTCAAGTGTAGTAAAGTGTTACTTAGGAATTATATTACTATTCCTTCTACAAGTGTATCTGAAGAAAATATAGACCAGGCAGGTGAAAAAAACTATATTCAGAAAATATCATCATCTTATTAATTAGTACTTGGCTAGAAAGATTGACTCATTCAACACAATCCACATTGTATTCTTTGTTCAAGTCTCTATGTGCCTGATGTTCATACTCTCGTCTCCTTCATCTTTTCCAGGGGTTGGCATGGCGGCGGTGGCATTGAACACGATAGTGGCCATATACTATGGGGTAATCCTCGCCTACACTGTATATTACTTATTTGCATCCTTCCAGTATCCCCTGCCATGGAGTAACTACTTAGAGGACATGAACTGCACCAGCCCACCACAAGGTACTCATTATGTTTGTACTGTGTACTATGTTTATACTCTGTTTGTACTCTTAATAACACTTTGACATATATTTGTATGTAACATGTATGCATCATGTACTAACCATGTGTGCTCTGAAGAAATCTATTTTTTTTTCTAAAAATAAATAAATTCTAAAGGCCTATTTGAATTGTCACTGAAGACCTCAGTCACTCATTGCCCCTCCATCTCTTCCCCCCTCTAGTGGTCAATGTTACTAGCATGTCAGTGTCTAACTGGACTAGCGAACACGGCTCCTGCCATACCTCCAACATCACCATAAGTCCCAGTGAGCAGTACTGGGAGTAAGAGTATAGCACATACATGCGAGTACAAAGTAATACTGAATCCACTTTTCATATTTCCATTGTGACTGTAATCTATGATAAACGTGTCTCACTCTTTCCGTTCAGTCAGGTGGTCCTGCAAAGATCCAGTGGGCTAAATGAGACGGGGACCATAGTCTGGCCGTTGGCCCTCTGTCTGCTGTTGAGCAACATCATCATCGCTGCAGTCCTGGTTAAAGGCATCAAATCTTCTGGAAAAGTGAGTCTTTCAGTTCAACGCAATGTACACTTAGGCAAAAATGACACTTCTGCGTCAGCGAAGATCCACATCGCTACGTAGAGACCTGTCCTCCCCTCGCCCGTCTCTGTCTCTCTCTCATTATCAACCATCATCAACTCAGGTTGGTCGAGCGGGGAACAGGTGTAGTGTTTTGTTTTTGACAGCCAGACACGAGAATGAAATGAATGCCTCCCAGCAAAATCAAAACACTGTAATTTCAGTCGGTTGCGATGCACCAATCGCTTTTCAGCAGTACATTTGAATGATTTTGCAACATCTTTTTCACATGGATGTATTGCTTTTCAACGTAATTTGAATGGAGCAGTCTCACTATTGCGTTTCCGGATGTGCTTGGTGGTTCATGTACGTTTGGGGTCGGAAGCACTATACTGCCCCCTTGTATTATTTTTAGCTTTAATCAAATACTGCGTTACTGCAAACCTAGTCTCACAAATCAGACTTTAGATAAATATCTAGCGATTTTGCAATATCCTTTTCACAGGGCCAGCAGTAATAAACTGTAAAAAAAAGTGTCTGTTAATGTTTCAAATCAACACCATGTAGACTAGCCACAGTAGATGCTAGTCACGTATTAAAATCCCCTTCTGAAAGCTTCATCCACTCACGGAAATTTGAAGATTACTTCAAACCCAAAACAATATTGGAAATGTATTACTTTCAAATGACCACAACTTGTCAGGACTCAGTAGTGCCATATTAAAATTACCTATACCCAATGCGTATTTCTGTTTGATCGATCAGCATGAATCGTTGACTTGGTAAAGAAATGTAAATGTGGGTATTGTTCCAACTCACCATCAAACGAAACTGACTGGTTGTCTGAAGACTTTTCCAGAGGGTCTAGCCCACATAAGACCACATTAGTGAAAAAGCTCTCTGATGCTGCTATGCTTGGGGTGTCAAATGACCTTGAATAGATTCGCAATGCTTAGTGTTTTATTCTGCCCACTTTTACACCGTGCTCTCCTCAGGTCGTATACTTCACAGCCATATTCCCCTATGTGGTGCTGACCATCCTGCTGATCAGGGGTGTGACACTAGAGGGAGCCAAAGATGGAATAGATTTTTACATTGGCTCCAAATCCAATCTGACTAAATTAGCAGAGGTAGAGGTAAGAGCCGGTTTTCCTCCCCTTGAACAAACTGCCACGAAAAACTCCACAGCCTGGGTCATATAAAAAAAAATTATATATAGCTTGGTGAAGTGTAACTTTTGATCAACTGTTCCTACATTTGTGTATGTTTCAGGTGTGGAGGGACGCTTCCACTCAGATCTTCTATTCACTGTCCGTTGGGTACGGTGGAGTCACAGCATTGTCCTCGTACAACAAGTTTCAGAACAACTTGGTCATGGACACCTTTTTAGTAACCATTACTAATTGTACTAATTAATACTGACATTAATACTTACTCTCAACATCTTATACATTAAACCCATTTTGATTGCCTTATAGCCACAAGTGTTTTTGCTGGCTTTACCATCTTTTCTATATTGGGTTACATGGCTCACGTCAGTGGGAAACCTATTGAAGAGGTGGCCCAGGAAGGTGAGACAGAGCCTTTCCTATACAAAGTTACCCAATGTATTCCCTGTCGCATGTCCCTCATCATTCATTGGTTTCCCAATCTTTGCACAGGATTTGGCCTGGCATTCATTGCCTATCCAGCTGCATTGGCTACCCTTCCAATTTCACCTTTATGGTCCATCTTGTTCTTTTTAATGCTCTTCACTTTGGGTCTTGACAGTCAGTTTGCAAACATAGGTGAGTTCAAGTTTGACTTACCTCTTAGAATTCCTTCATTAATTTGCATAGGAGTCATAATCATAAGCCAAATGTTTTCACAATCATCTTCTAAAACTTATTTTTTATTTGCTTGTACGTCATCATTTAGTTTCACTCTTTGGTGTTGTCCAATGTCTCTCCATATCCATATATAGAGGTGATCACAACCTGCCTGCATGATGCCTTCCCTAAATTCATAGAAAAGAAACGTGCATTCATCTCCACAGTCGCATGTGCTGTTATGTTTCTGCTGGGACTTCCATGTGTGACACAGGTTTGCCTATACGTAAAACATTGCACCATTTTTACTGTTGTTTTGCATTGTGAGCTTTCCAGCATTATATGTGCTGCTGACCATAGACTGTATGAAATAGGTGCTTACCCACATTTTGTGTGTGTGTGTGTGTGTGTGTGTGTGTGTGTGTATACAGGCAGGAATATACTGGGTGACGCTAATAGACCACTCTCTTGCTAGCTGGGTGTTGCTAGCCATTGGGCTCTTTGAGGTTATTGGCATTTTCTACATTTATGGTAAATATGTGAAATATATATCTATCAATATATATCTATCAATATATATCTATCAATATATATATATATATATATATATATATATATATATATATATATATAGCCTATATATATATATATATATATATATATATATATATATATATATATAGCCTATATATATAGCCTATATATATATATATATATACTGTATATATATATATATATATATATATATATATATATATATATATATATAATTATTATTATTTTTTTAATAATCTGATGTGGAAACCTTTTTGAGGCGTGCATACATTAACTAGTTTGCACTTACATGTCTTTAACGATGTCATGTCAGGTGGCAGTCGCTTCATTAAAGACATTGAGATGATGATCGGGACTAAGGGTGTGTGGTTCTGGCTGTATTGGAGACTGTGCTGGTACTTCTTCACCCCTTGCATCACATTAGTAAGTGCACTCCTAAAATACGGTCTGAAAGACGGTTGAACTAGCAGCAGACTGCTTGCCAGTCCCTCACATGACAGCTTTTAACAGCTACAAGTGGAAGAGGTGCAGTTTGTCTAAACTGTTTCTAAGTGAAACAGTTAGAAAGTTGTGTAAGAACAAAATTATATCTCAACTGATTAAGTCAAGAAGAAAAAAAAACATTATAGATGAAGGTAGCTAATATCTAGTCATTGTTGGTAACTGTGGTATACGCATAATAAACCAGCCTGTTGTGGTTTATTCCTTACATAATGCACTGACACACTGACTTTGCTGCCCCTGTGTCCATAGTTAATCCTGGTCATGTCTCTGGTGATGTTCATACCTCCCACCTATGGAACAGTGGAGTACCCTAACTGGGGATTGGCCCTGGGCTGGTGCATTGCTATCTTCTGCATTGTCATGATCCCTGCCACTGCCCTGTACAAACTGGCAGGAGTACAGGGAAGTTTCAGGAAGGTGTGTGTGTGTGTTCATCAGTTCTTCACTCGAGTACATGTACATGTGTTTGCGCGTGTGTGCACACAATGAAATTCAACACTGTGAATCCTGTTTCTGCCCACAGAGACTGAGGTTGTTGTGCTCTCCCTCTGAGGACTGGCATCCCTACATGGAGGTCCATCGAGGTGAGCAGTACTCACAGGAGCACGTATGCACAGGAAACATTGTCGCCGATGAACCATGCTGCCGAATCTGCTGCATCTCATGACCTTCATCTATTTGTATGCTTGCCTGTTTGTGCATAGCCTGTAAAATAAATATGAACCGCTGCATAAATGGGCGTAGCTCGTGGGACACTCATGCGTCATGCGCCGCCTACCAGCTGACGGCTAACACGGTCCAATCAAACACAGGTACACTGACAGGCAATTTAGGACCTTCCATTCTCACACACAAACACACACTGCGAGTTCAGTGCTGAGCTGGATTTCACCCATCACCACCGCAGACTCCACCTCCTTTGGTTCAGCTCTGTATTGTATATAACCTTCACAATGGGTTGAGATAACTGATGTACCGTATGGGGGGGATTGTCTAGGGCTCCCTGTTGTCTAATGTTGTTCTGCTGTATCTGACATCTGTATGGGAGGCTTTAAACCCAACAGCATGGAGCACCCTGAAAGAGTGGAACCATAACAAACTAAAGTGTATATAATAATTTCATGCAATAAATGGTTACATCTATGACATGAGTGTTTTCTGACAGAACTTGGGTTGTCGCCTCCATTGAACCTTACCTACCCATTTTTTAACTGAAAATCATCACAAATCAACTGTTTAGATAATATATTACATTTGCACAACGTTGTATTTAACAAAGATAGGCCTATAGCCTACAAAACTCCAGGAAGGATCCATGTGCAACCTGGTAAACCAGCAAAACAGGCCTACTTCAAGGGAAGGGTTTTGTCAATCTTTGACAGGGTTAGACAGCTAACAGCTAGTCCTAATGCTGTCCTAATGTCCTAACAGCACATCCTTATTAGACATCCATGAAAGAGGAAGTTGTTCTGTATTAGAAATTACATTATTTTCTGGTTCGGTTAAGTAGCCTAACTGAAATGAGAGAATACAACTTGTTTACAAGTGACTATAAAGATGCTCGATGACAAGGTGAAGTCAAGTCAATTTTATTTGTATGGCCCTTTATCACAGTTACAGTCTTAAAGGGCTTCACATGCCACACATTTTACCACACCCCCTAACCCCAGCCCCCCAATGGGGCAGAAAAAACTCCCTGGATTATCAGGATGAAATCTTGAGAAGGCAACTGATCTTGAGTGGGGATCCCTCCTTCCAGGGATGGTTAGGAATGCAATGGGTGCCATAAGTGACACACACATAATATTACAGCAGGCATGTAAAATACAAAGAATAGGAAGTTAATTTGTCCATGATGATGAGGTGCTTGCTGGTGAGCAGCTGGTAGCCGTCCAGTGCAGTGGTGGGACGTCCAGTCGTGATCACAGCAACACCCTAAGACAGAGACAACATTGTGGTTAGATGGGACGCACACACACTCAATTTGGTACCCGTCGGCAGATTTGAATGTATCAACAGAGTCAGCTTCCCTGATTACAGGTGGCAGACTGTTCCACAGATAGGGCACTCGGTAAGAGAACGCTCTGTGTCCTGCTGATTTCTTTTTAACTTTAGCCGAGAAGGACAGTAAGGAATAATAAGGTCCTGCAGGAAGGATGGTGCTAGTCAATGCAGGGTTTTATAGGCAAGGAGTAGCACCTTAAAATCTGTGATTGTAGCAGTGATTGGAAGCCAGTGGAGGGAGGCGAGATGTAGGGGTAATGTGGTCAAAGTTTCTGGTTCTAGTTAGGAGTCGGGCAGCAGCATTCTGTACAAGCTGGAGGCTTTTCGCAGTGGAGTTTGGGAAACTAGAGAACAATGTATTACAGTAATCTAACCTAGACAATATAAATGCGTGGATGAGCATCTCTGCATCCGCTGCGGATAGCATTGGTCTTATATTAGCAATATTTCTAAGATGAAAGAATGCAGTTCTGGTAGTGCCTTTTACATGTTGATCAAAAGAAAGCATAGGGTCGAACAAGACACCAATATGTTTGACAAATGAACTTTAAGAGATAGTAGAGTCCTCAAAACGTAGTGTGACATCTTCAAATTGAGTTTGTTGTTGCTTTGGGCTGATGACTTGGGCTGATCAGCTTTGCTGTATTAAGCTGCAAGCAGTAAATAGATCTGGGAGGAGTCGTTTGATCCAATAGGAATGTAGATTTTAGTGTCATCTGCATAGCAGTGAAAAATAATTGCTTAGCTGCGAATAATATCGCCGAGAGGAAGCATGTAGATTGCAAAGAGCAGTGGACCAAGGACCGACCCTTGGGGGAGTCCAAAGACGAATTGCATTCTGTTTGTGAGATAGAATCTGAACCAGAGAAGAGCCGAGCCTTTGATGCCAACATAATGTTCAAGACGACCAAGAAGAATACTATGGTCGATTGTGTCGAAGGCGACACAAAGGTCGAGCAGCACCAGCAGTGAGCTTGCATTGCTGTCCATGGTAAGAAGAAGATCGTTTACCACTGGTTACAGCGATTTCAGTGGAATAGAAAGTCCTAGACCCAGACTGAAAGGGTTCAAATAAGTTGTTCATCATCAGATGATTGATGGTTTGGTTAGCTACAATTCTTTCTAGTACTTTATAAATGAAAGGAAGGTTAGAGATGGGCCTATAGCTGCTGAGTACTTCAGGATCTAGGCCAGGCTTCTTGAGTATAGGTTTTATAACAGAGGTCTTAAAAGTAGAGGGAACTGTTCCAGTCGTCAGGGACAAGTTCATGATGTTGAGCATAGCAGGTCCAACCGTTCCTTAAGAACCTTGCTAGGGAGAGGATCCATCCTGCCTGTGTTAGTTAGTTTAGCAAGTTCATCCAAGGAGATTGTGCTAAACTGCAGGAAGGTTGCTTCAGTGCGGGCGCATGGTGCCACTCTTGTAGGCTGACCAAGACGAAAAGCAGGGGAAGCATCAATCTCTTTTCTAATTGATTCAATTTTATGTTCAAAGAAATCCAATAACTTGCTTGCAGAGAGGAAGGAGCCCACTTTCTGTGGTTGTTTTTGTGTCAGAGTTTTGACAGTGTCGAAGAGAAACTTACGGTTGTTTTTGTTCAAATTAATGACACTGGAGAAGTAGGTGTTTCTAGAAGCGGTTAATGCGGTTTTATAGCTGAGCAGGCTATCATGACTTGCAAGTTGATAGACAAGGTAGGCTATTGTTTTGGGAATTACTGGGATCGTAGGGGAGTTGTGAGGTCGTTAATCTGGATTTACTCACTGAGCAACCACCGGCAACGGAGGATCACTCTGAGACATGGCCGGTTTGGGCTCGATCCCAACCAGGTTACCTCAAAGACTATGTTACTGACTTCTGAAACACACACATAGCCAGTTAGAGGGGCATAATAATTACATGTTTATGTAAGGGTCTGGCAGTTATCTAGACTACCTTAAACAAGTGTTACTGGGGGTTGCAGTTTTTTGTTTTAAATAGGGGAGGGGGGTTGCTTATGGTTACGTCGATCATCATCATCACTGTCTGAAGAGGTTGGTTTTACGGCAATACTGCCGTAGTTCAGGTTCAGCATTAGCATAATGTGAAACATAATTCAGCCATACTGGAGAAATATATCCGTATCAGACAGAAACCACCAAAGACAAGAGATGTTTTAAATGCTATCTTTATTTATTTAGTTTAAGCCCAGTTGCAACATTTGCAGCTGGTGTCGAACACCAGGCCAGCAGCACAGTGCTGCTGGTAGGTGTTTCCTTGGCTGCACTCGTAGAAGTGGTTCTTGTTGGTGGGGTCTGGGAACAGTCCGTTGGCCTTGCCGGCACAAAATCCAGAACCTCCGCTGCTGCTGCCGCCTCCGCTGCTGCTGCCGCCTCCGCTACCACCAGCATCAGGTTGGGGCTGAGCGTGTGCGGTGGGGGTCACTGGGGCCAGGGGCTCCGGGCGAGCGGTGCAGCCTGCTGAAAAAGGCCATAGGCAAACTGTTAGATTGGTCATGAAATGGCATTATGCCATTGAATTAAAGGGAGAAGATATTGCGCCTGTGTGTGTGTGTAAACGCATGCATTACCAGCTCCAATTCCAAGGCCGGTCTTGATGGTGTTGATCAGAGGGTATCTTCCCTGGCCACAGAAAGTGCCACTGAAGTCGTCCAGGTCCAAACTCCAAACCATAGCTCCTCCAAAACCGCTCTTCTTCAGCCATTGGAGCTATACATCAGAAGAAATTTATGGTTGATTGTTAGAAACTCTCACTCACAATGACAAATATATAAGGTACATTCATGTATCTATATGCATACCTTGATCTGGAAGCTCTTGACATTGTCATATCCAACCCAGATGTTCTGGCTGTTGAAGGCATAGGGCACATCCTGGGTGGAGTCCCAGGCCTGTGTGGCTCCTTGCTTCAGGAAGGTGCAGATCTGAAGGGAGGTGGCATTTGAAATGACATTTCAGAGGTCTCGTTATACTTACGCACTTATTTAAGTCATGCCGTCCAAATGCACTCTCTGTCAACCAAACATAGACATACAAACCCACTAAAAAGTGAATACCTCATAGTAGGCCCAGAAGCCAGCCTGGCGGGTGAAGGGTCCAGCAGGTCCAGCACCACTAGCAGGGGCTCCCACAGCAGTGTTGGATGAAGCCAGGCGGAAGGTGTGGCCATAGGTGGGGAATCCAACCAGCAGCTTCTCAGCGGGGGCACCGTTGCTCTTCCAGTAGTTCATGGCATAGTCCTACAGAAGATGGAAACATACCAATTCAACCAGTGCAATTGGTCCAAAGGTGTTCCAAGGTATGGGTGTAATACAACCTATATGTTATTAGTATTATTATTATTGTTAAGAGATATCCCTTCACTTACCACATTGAAGTAGATGAGGGAACCCTGGTCAGCTGGGCCTTTGTACAGGGGGCTGTTCTCTCCAACATTGTGCTCCCAGGAGCCGTGGAAGTCATAGGTCATCACGTGGAAGTAGTCCAAGACACTGGCGTGAAACATTACAAACAAAACATGTCAGGAATACTTTCCAGAGCTGGGAAAAGCTCAAGGACTCTCTTACTGTATGTAACCCGCACCCCCTTCCCATCCCACATTATAACTAAATACTAACGCTCCGATTGCAGCAATCTGGTATCCAGAGTCGATGGTTCCCTTTCCGGCAGAGACAGCAGCAGTCAGCATCAGACGAGGACGGTTGGTCTTTTTGCCCTCATCCTCAAAGGCACTCATCAGCTCCTGTAGTGAAAGAGAGAGAGCTTCAGATATAGACGCATGGATTGCTGTATCTCTTTGCATCATATCTAAAAATGAAACAATGATTCTATGGCGGCTCATTCATTGTAATTAAATCCATTATTCTAACAAATGCCTATAATAGCCTATGGCTGAATTTCACTGATTTTGATGATGAAATGGTACAAACAAAAAAACTGCTTCTGTCCAGTTGGCAGTAGAATACAATACACATTATTATACAGATGAGCAGGTGTGATGTCTGACCTGGACCAGAACGGTGTAGCGCTGCTTATCCTGAGCTGGGGAGCCACGAGATCCAGGGTACTCCCAGTCAATATCCAGACCATCAAACTCGTACTGACGCAGGAACTTGATCACACTGGTGATGAATGTTTGGCGGTTGGCAGGACTAGACACCATGGCGGTGAATCTGAGGAGAGGCCATGGGAGACATCAGAGTCAGCCGGCTTGTACTTGCTTCATAAAGTACATGATGCAATCTGAAATATATTTCCTACTCACTTGGCAGTGCCAAAGTTCCATCCTCCAATGGCCAGCAGGGTCTTCAGATTACTGTTCCTGGAAGCAAAAAAGAAAGAAGCGTTTGATTCATTTGCATCTCATGTATTACTAGATTTTCATACTGGCTTTAATCCTTTTTCAGGAGGTCTTTCTCTATTGTGGTTGAGCCTATGCTGGTCTGATCTAGCCTAGAACTCTAGACACCCCCTAGCGGCAGCAAATTTATTTGGCAGCTAGTGTAGGTCTAGCACGGCTCCGTCGGCTTTTTGGTGCTGGAAACACCAAGTATGTCTGACCAATCACAGCGTGAGGGGCGGAGTCGGAAGCCGGGCTACCATGACGACAGAGTTGCGACGGTTCCGTGTTAGAGGTAAACAATGGCTGCTGCTGCTGCTGGCGAACGGCTGTCTTTCCACTCGGCTTTGGCCGCGACTCTTCAAGACTTGAAGTTAACATTTTATTTGACAAAATAACAAAGAACGGCACTGAAGTCTTTCCTCGAAAAGAAATATTTATTCTGAGTTTTGATTAATTACGTAGTCTGACTACGTCACCTTCTTCGTTGCTCTGATTGGTTGTAGCGCTATCCTATTGCGTGCAGAGGGAACTTGAAAGACAACCGTTTATCCCACACTGCCAATGGAGCTGAGCCAGACCTTACATCTTTCTGATGTAGGTCTGGCTTGCCAGGCTAGGTCTGATCACCTCCTCTCGCAAACACACCAGATGATGAAAATCTATTTTGTCTACATTATGTTCTTCATTTAAAAATGTTTCTCTTCAAATGATATGATTTATATATTATAAATGATATTATTATACTCTTATGTTCTACCTCTTGATTGTAGTCTTTAGTTACTGAAAAGAGAATTTGCTGCACTTTTTTTTTTAAAACAGATTTCCCAAAAATTAAGTAAAAATTTAAAGTAGCAACTGAATTCACCCTCTAACCTACACTTCAATCGTACAATATCTACTATAATCCCCCAAAAAAGGAAGCTTACTAAAATCCAGACCTTTGTGTGCATGTGTCTACTCACTCATTCTTGAGGGCCTGGAACTGTCCGTAAAGCTTCTCATCGTCCCACTCGTAGGTCTTGATCATGTTGCCGTCCATTCCGGCAAAGGCATAGATCAGGTGGTCGCAGAGACATGGGTCCACGTTGGTGGGAAAATACTTACCTGCTCCGGGACGGTACTGTCCCCAGTTGGTGAAATAACAGGAGAGGATGTATGATGATCCTAGAATAGAGGGCACACAGTTTAGTTTAGAGCTCAGCTGTGCTCAGATGTATTCATGTACATTTGTCCTTACCAATTCATGAGTGGACAAGTGTAAAGTTTTAATGACATACCTAGCTGCACGTGCAGCAGAAGAGCCAGTCCTGTAAATAGACACAGTGAGAGAGAGTAGTGGGTTGAAGTGTTAAGATGAAGTGAAAAACTTAAACGTCTTGAGTGGCTCCACGTTCCTCACTTACCAACGAAGATGAGTAGCTTGCCCATGGTGCCTCTGTACAACGTTCTAAGGGTAAGGGTCCTTTTTTTATACACCTGGGAACCACTTCATATCTGCACACAATATCATTCATTTGTTTGATCACGTCGACATATTCCACTGGCTCAGCTACAAACATAGATAACTTTCCAACGTCCTCTAAAGACACTTTTATCTGGTTATCTCAAGTGAAGTCAAGGTGAGTGCTGCAAAGTGTCTCACAAGTAAATCACACCTGCATTTCTGCGTCATACTGGTTTATTATTTATATGTTAGCCCAGGTGAACACTGAGTGATGCATGCAAAATCCACAAGGAAATTCTCCTACCAGGCTTTGAACCCAAGATCTAATTTTCTTAACTGTCCTGTTCATAAGATGATAAATGCTTAATGATGATGATAGTATATAGCATAGATGTAGTTTTTAGTAGGGATGTATGTCAAACCAGTGAATTGTCCCTACCCTACCAAAAATTGCAGTCAAGCTGAAAATGTATGTATGTATGTATGTATGTATATACAGTATGTATGTATGTATGTATAGAGACAGTGAAAACAAAACATCTCTCTTTTCGAATGATAATTGTTTCTCAAATATGAGCTGTAAACAACAAAAACATGTTAATAAAAGAGATGATGTGTGACGAATGTATAATCGCATATATGTATCAACAGGCTGTAATATCCACACATAACACACTGGGGGCGGGCGCTCAACACTAGCCAGTCAGAGCATAGTATGCATCATAGAGGCCACGCCTGCCCAGGTACTACCAACCACACATCCGGGGGAAGGAGAGAAACCCCCAGGCAGCGTATCTGGACAGATATACAGCTAAGGGTAGCTCCACGCGCGTGAATTTTACAATTCCTCTCCATTTGCTTCATAGATAATATACCTAAAGCTAAACAAATAAAGTGAGTTAAAAGCGATCCTGTGTCGGCGGCCTTCTTCCTCAAAGAACAGCACAACAGATGGTTGATGATTGTTGTGTGAAAATATTGTATATCTGGGGTTCTCAACCTTTTTAGACCCATGCCCCCATTTATTTTGCAAAAATATTGTTCCCTCCAATCTTCTCCAAACATCCACCCTGTCTTGGTTCAAGTGTGCAAAAGCTGGGTTGCAAGGTTGTAAGAGATCGGATAAACCTGAGAGGAGATATGGGAGAAACCTGACAGAAAACATGACTGAAAAAAGATCATGACTTAAAATGGATAAGCGGGGATCTGTGTAATGGATAAGCGGGGGATCTTTACGATATTTTCCTTTCCCAAATTATTCTTCCCCAATCAACTCCAAAATGTCACCGTGTCTTGCCTCAAGCGTGCCAAAGGTGGGTTGCAAGTTTGGAAGAGATCAGATAAATATTAGAGAAGATATTTACATTTACATTTAGGGCATTTAGCAGATGCTTTTGTCCAAAGCGACTTACAATAAGTACATTTGTTAGGAGAAAGTGCAACACTAAACCGCTATGAGTAGAGTAAGGATTTCACAAGAACGAGTTTCAAGCACACCTAATTGCTAACTAATTGCTAACTAAGTTAACTGATTGCTAGAATACAAAGGAGATAAGTGCGAAAATACTAAGTACAGAATATCAAAGTTAGAGCTAGGACATACAAACAGATATGGGAGAAACATCACAGAAATTACGAGAAAAAACAAGATAAGGGGAGACCCTTACGTTTCATCTTTTTTGCCCACATTTTTTTTATCTCCAATGTTCTCCAGCTGAAGTGTGCAAAAGCTGGGTAGCAAGATTGGAAGAGATGGAATAAACCTGACAGGAGATGATAGTAACATCACAGAAATGGAGGGGGAAAAAAGTTAAAGTGATAATGTTGCCATCAAGATAGTGACTGAAGTAAAATGGGGATGCATGGGGTTCTCTTACATACACATGCACTTGGTTTGACATGGTTTGATGCAGCGTATCAGCCCAGCACGGCAGGGATTTGCATATCCATTACAACAGGGATACCCGTTTGAGGGTGTGTCTTTAACTGGTGACGTGCTTGAGTCAATGATGTTTAAAAGCAGTGTCTCTATAGTGCTGTTTACTTACCATCATTGATCTTCAGGCTGTTGTTACCATTTTGCTTGGCATCTACCACTTTTATCAGTTGAAACAGATGAACAAGTATAGTCCAACAGCAGAGGCTTTTTAAACATGCCGCTGAATCGTCACTGAATAATGACGCGGTCCCTGAATGATGACCAAGCCCGTCTATGGAACGCAGATTGGTAGACGTCTGGTCCAGTTCCATACCCATCTGATGTCACTGCAACCCACTTGGTGGCAGGTCGGGCACGCTTTGGCCCAATACAAGAGATGGGCCATCTCAGGCACGACTTGGCATAACTCGGCACGTTTAAACTGGTAATTGAAACGCAAATCAGCGCAGCATGGTTTGACTTGGCGCAGCCAAAAGTGCCAATGGAAAAACCCCAGTAGTCTCCCTGGTTTACCTTGCTGTATTTACATATAAGGGAGCACCTTTACTTGTTTATTTTTGCCCAGAAATATTGTTTTCTCCAATTTTCCCCAAACTACCACCCTATCTAAGTTCAAGTGTGTCTAAGTTTGGAATATATTGGATAAACCTGACAGGAGATATGGGAGAAACATCACAGAAATGGTAAAGGAAAAGAGAGAAGGGGAGACCGTTTTTTTGAATGTAGAATATGTTTTCCTCCAATCTTCTCCAAAATGTGACCATGTTTTACCTCAAGTCCGCCGAAGCTGGGCTCTAAGTATGGAAGAGATCGGATAAACAAATGGCGGAAAAAATAGGATAAGGGTGGGTCCCTTACATTTTTTTTGTTTTTGTTAAAAAATATTTTTTTTCAAACAACCACACTGTCTTAGTTCAAGTGTGCAAAATCTGGGTTGCAAGTTTGGAAAAGATCGGAGAAACCTGACAGGAGAAATGGGAGAAACATGAACAGCAGAAATGGCGGGAAAAAAAACACAAATGTAAATGTGCACTGTCGGAATTTAATGAGAGGAAAAGACATGAGCCATGTGTGCCACTGTTCTTCGACCAGCTCGGAAAAAGCTTTATCAGCTTACTCTGTTGGTGACCTTTTGTTAATCTGATTATATAAAGGTGTTTTCCGTCAAGGCATGGTTTCAAATCAACTGCTTTACATCAAAGGCCACACTCTCTTGCGAAAGGGACTGAAAAGACCTCACAAGATAGACTGGTAGAACCAGGCTAGGTTAGGAGTGCAATAGGTGCCATACTGGGTAGACATAATGGTAGCATGAGCAAGGTTAAGTAAAATTTACTGGTAACAGTCATTGGGTTATCAGGGAAACAGTGCAGTATGATCTACATAACAACTTGACAGCTTTATCTTAACATATAATGAACAATGCATGACTGTTGATATAGTGGAACCTGTACCAATGCAAAACTCAATTTGCGCTAAAATTCATCCCCTCCATAGCGGGAACCAAAGATACGCCCTTGGTATAGAAATCCAAAACATAAAATGTAAAAGGTTGTGTTAGTGTCTCTTAGTTAGGCCTACTAGTGTCTTTTAGTTACTAGTTTTTCCATTATTAGGTTTGGCATTTAAATCTTCTTCATTGTTTTCATCCCACCTGTTGATGTCTACAAAGTCATCACAACAAAGAGAAACCTCATACAAGTGTGTGTGTATGTGTATTTGTTTGTGTGTGTGTGTGTGTGTTCATATTTGTAAATTAGATTGGTTGATGTGTACTTTTATTAATGTATCTGTATTCACATTATAAAATGTATTTTAGTATAGTATGACCGAACCATTTAGTTTGACCAATATGATGGACAATTACAAAAAAATGAAGAAAAGGTTTGCAAAGTGAATTACCAGTCTTGATTTGTTGAGTTGGGCCACGTTTCAGAGAGCTCTGCTTTAAAGGAATTTACTCTTCCACAGGTGGACGACTGGACTGTTATTTTCGTGATTGTTTACTCATCAAAAATACAATATATAAGAAAATATGTAAGACAATATGTAATATGTAATATAAGACAATATCGTATATTGGGGCTTTTTAATAGTCAACACTTGACTTGACCTCTCTCCCTAACCACCCTAGCCTTATTTTCCCTACCTGACTCTTGTACCAACATGGCCACCTAGTCATTCCTCACCTCTCCACTGTGAGAGCCAGTGTAGGGTGAGCGTGCTGGCGCTGGTGCTGGAGGTGCCCCCCCACCACACACACACACTATGTAAAGCCCTTTGTGTATCTTGAAAAGTGCTATATAAATGCAATTAATTATTATTTTCAGTTAAAAATATATATAATTATATCCTGTATGTATTTCACAATGAATGTATGAACAGCAAGCATATTGCCAGAGCAAAAGTTGATTAAACATACAACTACATAATATACTACATGACTGGTTCATGATCCCATTGAAAACAGTGTAGAATGCAAACATAATGTTTTACCTTGGTTCTTACCTGGGTTCTGACCCAATTGTTGAATATATAATAATAATAATAATAATTCATTGCATTTATACAGCGCTTTTCAAGACACCCAAAGCACTTTACATAGTGTGTGTGTGTGTGGGGGGGGGATATGACACCTCATCCGCTACCAGTTCACAATTATGTCTTTATTTTATCCAGTTACCAGAGTTTATGTTGGGTGAAAGAAACATTTAAATCTACCATTTGCGTCAATGTTTTGCAAACATTCAGCTTGAAATATGTCCAGTATCTTCTACTCTTCTTTGCATCAGCATAATGTGAAACATAATTCAGCCATACTGGAGAAATATATCCGTATCAGACAGAAACCACCAAAGAGAAGAGATGTTTTAAATGCTATCTTTATTTATTTAAATTAAGCCCAGTTGCAACATTTGCAGCTGGTGTCGAACACCAGGCCAGCAGCACAGTGCTGCTGGTAGGTGTTTCCTTGGCTGCACTCGTAGAAGTGGTTCTTGTTGGTGGGGTCTGGGAACAGTCCGTTGGCCTTGCCGGCGCAGAATCCAGAACCTCCGCTGCTGCTGCCGCCTCCGCTGCTGCTGCCGCCTCCGCTACCACCAGCACTTGGGGTGACTGGAGCCAGGGGCTCCGGGCGAGCGGTGCAGCCTGCTGAAAAAGGCCATAGGCAAACTGTTAGATTGGTCATGAAATGGCATTATGCCGTTGAATTAAAGGGAGAAGACATTGCGCGCCTGTGTGTGTAAACGCATGCATTACCAGCTCCAGTTCCAAGGCCAGTCTTGATGGTGTTGATCAGAGGGTATCTTCCCTGGCCACAGAAAGTGCCACTGAAGTCGTCCAGGTCCAAACTCCAAACCATAGCTCCTCCGAAACCGCTCTTCTTCAGCCATTGGAGCTATACATCAGAAGAAATGTATGGTTGATTGTTAGAAACTCTCACTCACAATGACAAATATAAAAGGTACATTCATGTATCTATATGCATACCTTGATCTGGAAGCTCTTGACATTGTCATATCCAACCCAGATGTTCTGGCTGTTGAAGGCATAGGGCACATCCTGGGTGGAGTCCCAGGCCTGTGTGGCTCCTTGCTTCAGGAAGGTGCAGATCTGAAGGGAGGTGGCATTTTGAATGGCATTTCAGAGGTCTCGTTATACTTACGTACTTACTTAAGTCATGCCGTCCAAATGCACTCTCTGTCAACCAAACATAGACATACAAACCCACTAAAAAGTGAATACCTCATAGTAGGCCCAGAAGCCAGCCTGGCGGGTGAAGGGTCCAGCAGGTCCAGTGCCACTAGCAGGGGCTCCCACAGCGGTGTTGGATGATGAAGCCAGGTGGAAGGTGTGGCCATAGGTGGGGAATCCAACCAGCAGCTTCTCAGCGGGGGCACCGTTGCTCTTCCAGTAGTTCATGGCATAGTCCTACAGAAGATGGAAACATACCAATTCTACCAGTGCAATTGGTCCAAAGGTATGGGTGTAATACAACCTATATGTTATTAGTATTATTATTATTGTTAAGAGATATCCCTTTACTTACCACATTGAAGTAGATGAGGGAACCCTGGTCAGCTGGGCCTTTGTACAGGGGGCTGTTCTCTCCAACATTGTGCTCCCAGGAGCCGTGGAAGTCATAGGTCATCACGTGGAAGTAGTCCAAGACACTGGCGTGAAACATTACAAACAAAACATGTCAGGAATACTTTCCAGAGCTGGGAAAAGCTCAAGGACTCTCTTACTGTATGTAACCCGCACCCCCTTCCCATCCCACATTATAACTAAATACTAACGCTCCGATCGCAGCAATCTGGTATCCAGAGTCGATGGTTCCCTTTCCGGCAGAGACAGCAGCAGTCAGCATCAGACGAGGACGGTTGGTCTTCTTGCCCTCCTCCTCAAAGGCACTCATCAGCTCCTGTAGTGAAAGAGAGAGAGCTTCAGATATGGACGCATGGATTGCTGTATCTTTTTACATCATATCTAAAAATGAAACAATCATTCTATGGCTCATTCATTGTAATTAAATCCATTATTCTAACAAATGCCTATAATACCCTATGGCTGAATTTCAATGATTTTGATGATGAAACGGTACAAACAAAAAAACTATATACAGATGAGCAGGTGTGATGTCTGACCTGGACCAGAACGGTGTAGCGCTGCTTATCCTGAGCTGGGGAGCCACGAGATCCAGGGTACTCCCAGTCGATATCCAGACCATCAAACTGGTACTGACGCAGGAACTTGATCACACTGGTGATGAAGGTCTGGCGGTTGGCAGGACTAGACACCATGGCGGTGAATCTAAGGAGAGGCCATGAGAGATATCAGAGTCAGTCGGCTTGTACTTGCTTCATAAAGTACATGATGAAATCTGAAATATATTTCCTACTCACTTGGCAGTGCCAAAGTTCCATCCTCCAATGGCCAGCAGGGTCTTCAGTTTACTGTTCCTGGAAGCAAAAAAGAAAGAAGCGTTTGTTTCCCTTGCTTCTCATGATGTATTACTAGGTTTTCATACTGGCTTAATCTTTCTCTATTGTGTCTGAGTCCGAATCCAGCCTCTAATTTATACTACAATCCTACAATCTCTACTACAATCCCTACGATTGGACCTTTGTGTGCATGTGTCTACTCACTCGTTCTTGAGGGCCTGGAACTGTCCGTAAAGCTTCTCATCGTCCCACTCGTAGGTCTTGATCATGTTGCCATCCATTCCGGCAAAGGCGTAGATCAGGTGGTCGCAGAGACATGGGTCCACGTTGGTAGGAAAATACTTTCCTGCTCCGGGACGGTACTGTCCCCAGTTGGTGAAATAACAGGAGAGGATGTAAGATGATCCTAGAAGAGAGGGCACACAGTCACAGTTTAGTTCAGAGTTCAGCTGTTCTCAGACTTATTCATGTACATTTTGCCTCACCAATTCATGAGTGGACTTACCGAGCTGCACGTGCAGCAGGAGAGCCAGACCTGTACACAGCCACAGCGAGAGAGAGAGAGAGAGAGAGAGAGAGAGAGAGAGAGAGAGAGAGTAGTGGGTTGGAGTTATAAGATGAAGTGAAAAGCTTAAAAGTCTTGAGTGGTTCCATGTTCCTCACTTACCAACGAAGATGAGTAGTTTGCCCATGGTGCCTCTGTACAACGTTCTAAGGGAAAGAGTCCGTCTTATATACACCAGGGCACCACTTCATATCTGCACACAATATCGTTCATTTGTTTGGTTACGTTGACATATTCCACTTGCTCAGCTAAAAGAAGATAACCTTCCAACGTCCTCTAAAGACATGTTCATCTGGCTATCGCAAGTGAAATCAAGGTGAGTGCTGCAATTCACCACACAAGTAAATTGCACTTGCATTTCTGTGTTTAGTCTGCTCTACTGGTCTGCCAGGTAGTCCAGAGGCTCAGCAGTGCTCTGCACGCTTGTACACCACCATGCATGTCTTTTGGAAGGGAAGGGACACCAACTGGAGCACCCTAAGGAGACCAAGGAGACGGGGTGATGCAAACTCCACAAGGAAAGGTTTCAACCAGGCTTAAACCCAAGATGTTCTTCCTGTTTGTAAGATGCTAAATGCTAAATGATGACAATGATATTATATAGACATCCAAGCCATCAAATTTGAAAGGCGCAAAGAAGTCAGACTGAGTCATACTTATGGTATTTATAACCTACTTGGTACACACATACATGTACAGTATAAGGTTCTAAACTTTCCCAAATGCCTTACTAACCAGCCTCCAAACTTCCTGTGACTTTGATTTTTGAGAAAATCACAATATTCCTACTCCTGTAGGGGGCAATAGCCCTGCAACAAATGTCACCAATTCTGAATCAATTCTTTCAGCTGTCTCTTCCCAGATTGTACTATTCCGCAGACAATTTGACATTAGGCCTATATATATGTTGTTTATTTGATATGTTGTTCAATTTAGAAGATATTACCCCAAAAAATATGTAAAACAGGTGGCCTACATTGTCTTATTCTTCAATTCCTGATATTCAAGTCGATGTAATGGTTGTTGATAATCATGTGTTTGTAAGCAGTTTCTGCAAATAATGCCAAAATGTAATCTCATAACTGGATTGAGCAAAAATATTTGCCTTTTGTTTAAATTTTAAAATTCACACAATATCACTCAAAAGCCAAGGATAAACATTTTATTTATGTTTCTAATAAGTGCATCACAGAACTTTTACTAAAGCCTGTTGTGGCGGGGTAACGTCCGGCCACACGCCACCGAAGTGGCTTTCTTTCGGGGCCCTCCGACACAGGACACGGGTAGATGTTATTCAAGGTGTTTATTGGAGTTTCAGGCTGATGTTACACGCCGAGCTGATGGTACTTCAAGTCATGACTGTGCTCCTCCTCGAGTGTGTGTGTTGATGGCTGGTTTATCCTGGGTGCCATGATTGCTCATGCACCACAGGTGTGCAGCCCCACCCAGCCAGAGTCCAATCAGTGTGACTCAGGCCAGGTGAGGCTGTAAACCAGCCACCAACAACACACACTCCACATAAACCCTCCACATATCCCCAACACCAGATTGAGGCCGGGGAGAATCCCCGGCCTCGCCTACTCCCCCCCCCCCCCTCCCCCATCCAAGCAAACAAAAAAAAAAAAACACATACCGGACTCTGAACAGGGTTACCATACCTACAAAAAACCTGGACTCTTTTCAGGGTTGCCATACCTAAACAAAAAATAAACACAGCCCCCCAAACCCCACTACCTCCACACCTCCCCAGGGTCACACGCCCACCCCACCCTCCCCCTCCGTCCCGGAGACCGGAGGCCTGGGGCTGCTGCTCCGGCTGGCGGAGGTGTCTCTGGGGGTAGCCGGCTGCAGGGGCTGGCTGGATGGGCTCGGAGGAGGCCCGGCAGCTGGGCCGCGGAGGTAGCTCTCGGAGGGCCTGGAACAGTTCGTAGTCACCCCCCTCCACCAGGGCAACGAGGCACGATCCCTCCCATCTCCTCCTGGAGCATGGGGCCTTGGGCTCCTGGTCCCCTGGCAGAGGGGCGGCTGGCCTGGGCTGCTCCAGGCTGGATCCGGGGGAGGCTAGCGGCAGACGGTTGCCGGTGGCGGTCGCTGCGCTGCCTCCCCGCTCCTCCGCTGGCCGTCGCTGCCGTTCAGGGGGAGCTGGTGCTGGGGTGGCTGTCCTCGCCGCGGCTGGTTGTCCTTCTCTGTCCTTTTCATTCAATAGTGAAGAGATGTAAATCTTTTAATGAGTCTTTTTGTTTGTTTGTTAAATTGTGTTAAATCATAACCAGATATAGTCATAATCCTTCCAGTAAATATTGAAAAGAAATAGCTGAGAGATGGGAACATTTTATGTTTGCCCATGTTGTGGTGTAGCCTAGCACCCCTGGGATCATTCTGTTGCGCTTTGATCTTCCAGCTTATGGGGAGAAAAGACCAGTGAAACAAGGTTGTTCTTTGATGAAAAAATATTGTGATGTATGCTATAGGCATTTTTAAAATAGTTAAATTGGTCCACAGTTGTCAAACAATGGCAAGGAGTTCATGCATTGGTCATACTGGTGTAATTTAATGATGAACACATGCTAAAACCTGCAATTGATCAGTTAGCCCTGTTTTTGTAGTTCCTTGTTTCATTGCATAGCATAGAATAACAATTCTATGTCAATCAACTGTCATTGGCCTAGAAGACCTTTGTGAACATTTGATGGTTGTAGGCTGGCCTGAGTCAGACTGACTAACCCTGGGGCTGGGTGGGGCTGCACACCTGTGGTGCAGAGCAATCATGCACCCAGGATAAACCAGCTATCACCACACACTCAGGAGACAGCCACTGTCACGGCAGCATGTTACATCTGCTTGGCTTGTACCATGGCTTGCCATCACCAATAAATGGATACACTACGTCAACATCTAGCTGTGTCTTTTGTCGGAGGGGCCCAGCAAAAGCCACGTATGTGGCATGTGGCAGGAATCACTGCTACAGTGACTAAATAATGGTTCACAAAAGATTGTGAACCATATTCCCATGTATGAGGTAGGGTGTGTGGGCAGGTTTGTTCAAAACATTGTCACAATCATCCAAAATCAAAGTAGTTTTTTATACAATACCAAGTCTGGCCAGCAGATAGTGTCAGTTGGCTATCTCTATGAGTCTATCCACACCGAACCCATCTATCTCTATGAGTCTATCCACACCGAACCCATCTATCTTTATGAGTCTATCCACACCGAACCCATCTACCTTTATGAGTCTATCCACACTGAACCCATCTACCTTTATGAGTCTATCCACACTGAACCCATCTATCTCTATGAGTCTATCCACACCGAACCCATCTACCTTTATGAGTCTATCCACACTGAACCCATCTATCTCTATGAGTCTATCCACACCGAACCCATCTATCTCTATGAGTCTATCCACCGAACCCATCTATCTCTATGAGTCTATCCACACTGAACCCATCTACCTTTATGAGTCTATCCACACCAATCCCACCTATTTCTAAGAGTCTATCAACACCGAACCCATCTACCTCTATGAATCTATCCACACCAAATGTATCTATCTCTGAGTCTATCCACACCAAACCCATCTATCTGTATGAGTCTATCCACACCAAACCCATCTATCTCTATGAGTCTATCCACATCGAACCCATCTATCTCTATGAGTCTATCCACACCAAACCCATCTATCTGTATGAGTCTATCCACATCGAACCCATCTATCTTTGAGTCTATCCACACCGAACCCATCTATCTCTATGAGTCTATCCACACTGAACCCATCTATCTCTATGAGTCTATCCACACTGAACCCATCTATCTCTATGAGTCTATCCACATCAAACCCATCTATCTCTATGAGTCTATCCACACCAAACCCATCTATCTGTATGAGTCTATCCACACTGAACCCATCTATCTCTATGAGTCTATCCACATCGAACCCATCTATCTCTATGAGTCTATCCACACCGAACCCATCTATCTCTATGAGTCTATCCACACTGAACCCATCTATCTCTATGAGTCTATCCACACTGAACCCATCTATCTCTATGAGTCTATCCACACCAAACCCAAAACTCTTCTGCGAATTTCGGGTGCCGAAAAAAAACATCCAACCAATGAAATAATTACTTCTGCTCACGTGATCAATAGATTTTCAAAGAGAGTGGTCAGGAGGAGGAAAGCCAAAGAGAGTGGAAGCATATGGGCTCACTGTCTTTCCTTGAACTATCCACCGAGCTCCGGCGGTATTATAAGCTGACCATTATAAACAGACTATTAAAGGCCATGCAGTATCACATATAATAAACGCATAAATATGATAAACACATTTTGACTTATGCAATGCAAACATATACTAATCCCCTCTGTTCAGGCCAGTCATGAATGATGAAAATCCTTGCACACTTGAAATAACGGGCCCGTCCAGTTGAGTGTGGGTTTATCATATTAAAAACTTCTTCTTTTTTTTTTACAGGCCACTACAATTCGCAACGTTTTGATTATTCCACCGCTGCACAGTAAACACACACACACACACACACACAGGTTTTCTTATTTCTTTTTCTGTTTCCTCTTCTTGCGCTCCTTCATAACAATCCATCAGTGTCTACAGCGCTGGTCTTCCACCAGCAAACTTTTCATTTTCGGTGGAATGCATGGAGGCAATTATTCGTGTCATTTCAGTTTGTTTTTTTCCGTTTCATCCCGGGTGTGTAAAGGCCTTTATTAGAGATGTATCATCAAATATGTCAATGTATCAAATGGTTTCAATTATCTAGGCTCATCTCTCTCGTTCTCTATTTCTGGTGTTCTCTCTCTCTCTCTCTCTCTCTCTCTCTCTCTCTCTCTCTCTCTCTCTCTATGATGTAATGCTATGGATATACTTATCAGTATCTTTTCTTGCTTCATGTTCAATAATGAGCATAATCTCAGAGGAAAGCTGTGCAGAATAATCAGAGGAATGCATAACATGTAATGCAACCTTATTAGTGTCTTGTCCCTGGATCTGAGTCATATGTGCTTTTAAAGGAATGTAATTCTGCACATATAGCCTACTATAGCTACTGTAAAATAAGGGAATCAAAGAGATGAATCATATGCAAATTGTTTGCCACATACTTCTATCCTGTGTCATTATCTCTCAGTGTCTTTGATAAGTCCTCTTTTGGTTAGCAGTAGTTTCTCCAATTCAATATATCTGCCTGCTGGTCCCTTTTGTGGCCACCTCTCTATCTATCTCTTTCCCATTGCAAGAATAACTCGTTGCTATTAGATACTGCTGGGCTTGTCGCCATGGCAGCAAATTCTCAATCATTTTCCTCTCAGCCATGTTTTAGTGTGTACACACTCACACACACACACACACACACACGCATGCGTGCACACACACACACACACACACACACACACACACATGCTCACACACACACACGCACACACGCACACACACACACACACACACACACACATAGCTATGATGTGGGAGGATTGCATAAGTCCTTGAGCTTTTCCCGGTCTAGCTCGGGAAGACTCCACCTGTGAACAGAATTTAAATGCAGTAAGTCTCATCGCTTCACTGGCAAAGGGAAACAATGTAATATCGTGACTTTCTATATTGAATCAATCCAAAGTAATAGGCTCATTTAGTGCAGCAGTGTGAAAACAGCACCCTCCCACCGTGCTATTTCATGCATTTAAATGGAGCCTAGAATCTTAGTGTGATGAATGTCTCACTGTTCACTATCATGCATAGATTGGGATCTAGAACCAGGGCAAAAACAGGCAACCGGTAATTGCATTACTAGTGACAAAGAAACTGTCCGGCGATCTGTATATCATCTTTCCAGCATGATGTTTTACATGTCCAGTATATCTGATTATTTCTGTAATGGTCTATGTAATAGTCTCTATGTATATGTTTTACTCGTGGATAGACTCAATAATCATAGCACACCGTCCTGGACCACCGAGTAAATGGCTGATGCATAATATATCTGTAGCCTATATCTGTGAAATTGAAAGAACTCGTCTGAAGCAGAATCGTGAATTTCACATGTGATCTGAGTGGATCCTGCGGTCTTTCTGAAATGCGCACACCGAGAGGTGAGACAGGAGTGGGGGACATCGAGGGGTGAGACAGGAGTGGGGGGACGGAGGGAGAGACGGACGAGGAGTCCTCTCTCCAATAAAAGCAACAGTCTCCCAGTGTTGCCATGGCAACCTTCTCTCGCTCTCGCTCTCTCTCTCTCGCTCTCTCTCTCTCTATCTCTCTCTCTGCCTTTCTTTCAGTGCGCTACCACTTATCTCTGGTGCTTTTTGGTCAGCAGTGCTTGAGGCCGTGCATGTGCATGTGTGTGTGTGTGTGTGTGTGTGTGTGTGTGTGCGTGTGTCTCAGTTCGCCATGCTGGATGGGCTGCTAATTTATACACACATGGACACTGTCACATAAATAGAGGTGTATACACATCCCTTTTATGCCGCCCCCCCACACACACACACACACACACACACACACATACAGATTAATAGCCTCCCAAGGCTGAGTAAGTCAACTTACTCTTCCTGGATTTCTGCTTGACTCTTCACGTTAGCCCTATTCATTCTTCCCTTTTTACCCTAACACATGCACACATGTGTTACACACACACACACACACACACACCAGCGACACACACACACATACATACACACACACATCACGCGAGAGAGAGAGAAGCAGCATTACAACTAAAGTGAATTAGAGTGAATAAAAAGTGAATAAGAAGAAAGATGATGAAAGGGTCGACATAAATGTTCTGACTTTTCCCTCCTGATCTTGTTGACCGGAAACGTTGTACAGATGTTATAGCTGAATATAAACTCTTTTTTTTTGTTTTTGTTACTTTCTTCCTTCGTAGTCATTTTATTTTAAAAAACAGACATTGAAAAGAAACCTACAGTGAAATGCTGTTTAAGGACCATCAAAGCAGCACTTCTTTCGAAAAAACACATAGACACCACAAAAAAAAAGTAAACAAGGTCCATGCATTTCCATTATTGGTATGATAGGAGTAGACTGTGGGCATATAGGAAGTGACACACTGGCCGGACCTCATTACCAGGCTGTGGGGAAATGACAACTCTGCAAAGATTGTACCATTATCCCAGAACCTACAGGAATGTATGTGTCCACAGATACTCCCCAGACACAAATACCATGTTGCCGCAGACATGTAATAATGCCTACAGCTCAGTCACTGGACCAGAGCCTCCACGTTTAAAAAACGCAATGACAATGTGCATGCTGGCAAAGTTTCCATACGTTACTTTTAAAGGCAGTTGTGTTGAGTTGTCAAAAAAGGAGACTTGAATTGCTACCAATATTAGAAAAGAACAGAAAAGTAAGTGTGTACATGTGTGTGTGTACGTGTATGTGTGTGGGCTGATTTCAGATATACACAACATACTCAATAACAGAAGCCGTAATTGTTTTGGTGGGTTATTTTTGCAACAAATATACAAATAAATCAGAAAGAGCGAGGCCGCTACAGTACGAGTAAACAAGAAAAAAGCGACGGAGGGAATATCAGCTAGATGGAAGGGGAGGGACTGCTGTGAGAGAGACAGAAGCTCGGTTGCTGAACACACCTCATTCCCTCATGAGAGAGAGGGAGAGAAGGAGAGAGCTTCAGCCTGTGCCGATTCATCTGAGCCAGAGAGAGAGAGAGAGAGCGAGAGAGAGAGCGCGCGCGAGAGAGAGAGAGAGAGAGAGAGAGCGAGGTAGACATACAGAGAGAGAGAGGAAGCCAGGAAAGTGGCCTTTCAGGAATTGTAAGAAATCCGCTAATGTGTCACAGGGAGGAAGAGGAGGAAACACCGGCGACATCAGAGACGCATCTCGCTGCAACGGAAGATTGCAATGGGTTTACAGGCTCGCAAGGCAAGAATGAACAGAGAGATGTAGTTACCCTCTACCCTTAAAGGTAAGAAGACTAAAATGTGTCATAATGTGAATGTTGTGAAACAGGCAGCACGCTGCAGTGGGTACATAGACATGCATGCGTATCGTAGTGCACACAAACACACGGAGTGGGAACTCTACTATGGATTATTGGGCAAGGGTAGGATGTTAACATGTCCAGTGAATAGAGACACAGTGATTCAAAAGGGTAAGTTGTGTGTGTGTGTGTGTGTGTGTGTGTGTGTGTGTGTGTGTGTGTGTGTGTGTGTGTGTGTGTGTGTGTGTGTGTGTGTGTGTGTGTGTGCCTGTGTCTGTGTTTTTGCATGTAAGTGTGTGGGTCCTTGTGTGGGTTCATGTGTGTGTGTGTGTGATGTGTGTTATTGTTGTTGGAATCACAGCTGCACGTTTTACTTTATAATTGGGTCATTATCCAGCAACTAAATCTCTGTGGTAGCACTAGCTCTGCTCCGGTCTGCTCCCGACAACACCTCTCTCTCTCTCTCTCTCTCTCTCTCTCTCTCTCTCTCTCTCTCTCTCTCTCTCTCTCTCTCTCTCTCTCTCTCTCTCTCTCTCTCTCTCTCTCTCTCTCTCTCTCTCCCTCTCTCTCTCTCTCTCTCTCTCTCTCTCTCCATTACTGTTGCAGTGTCCTTATGTGTCATAGCTCCCTACAAAATTATGCAGTGGCACATCTCAGCACTCTCATAACCATGCGTTTCCCCTGCTGCACATTCATATTCATATTTCTTTTTTCCTCGAATAGCGTCTTTAAAAGCCTTCCTGTGTTGCTCCTCTGGTGTCTTTCTCAAGATGAAGAAAAGTCTGTCAGCCGCAGCTTTGTCAAATGAGCAGGACTATTTATTATCATGAATTGGGTGTGCAGGCACTACGGTAATATCACCTGAATTACCATCCATAACATTTTTTTATGGATGGTAATTACATTTTTTGGGGAAATGTTTGTAAACATTTAAATACATCATTTGCTGCTAGGTTCAAATGTAATGAACTTTTGAGGCAACAGATGGGTAATCTGTGTGAGTGTGTGTGTGTCAGCTAGTCCAACTATGCGAAAGGCTTTTTTCAGTTAGGAAGCATAGAGTCGAAAATGGAGTCCAAATACATGTTTATTTAACAATAATGTGAACCAGGACAAGCCCCAAGCACTAATAGGCTGGTGGCCATTATAGCCCACAGCCAATCCTGATTGGTTGGGCTCAACCATTTAGCAAAGGTAAGTATAGAACCTAATAAATACATTTATGTAAAGTTAAATTTAACTCTAAATAATAATAACCATTCTACAAAATAAATAATATAAACTGGAAACCCTTCATTCATTCCCCACTATATCTATCTAAGCATCAATAATAAACTACCCTCCCTCTAACATTTCCCCGCTCCTGAAACTTTAAAAGAGTGCTGAGCCCGCGGGGAAACCCCTAGGGAAACAAAAGGCAACAGGTAAATCCAAGTAATATGGAATGAATATTTATTGTATTATTATATTATATGCAACTATAATATTTAGTTTGCCTTCTTGACAAGACCATAGCCACGCAAATACAATGCAACCGCTAATAAATATGTTGTGTTTTAGGTGGATTCCAGATGGCCAGTCCGTCACCATTGCCTGTCAAGATGAAAACAAACTAAAACCATTCAAACATGTATGCATAATATGTATAAATATTCAATAAATAAGGCAAAACTACGTACAATCGATAACGGACAGACCCCTGGTCTCTTTTTCCTCCCCCCTCTCTTTTTACAGTACCTTGATTTTAATGCATCCAGGACAAACAGTCAGCCACCACATTGGACTTCCTGGCCCGATACTGAACTATAAACTTGTAGGGTTGGAGTGAAAGGTACCATGCTGTCAGTCCTTCATTCTGTTGAGCCATTGAAGAGCTCTATGGTCCATCTCTAGGCTTAAGTGTCGGCCTTGCAGGTGGTATCGGAGCGTCTCAGTGGCCCACTTCATCGCCAGACACTCTTGGTCCAGAAGTTTGCGGCTTAGAAAAACCACTGGATGCATTTCTCTATCCATCTCCTGCAACAGCACTGCCCCGAGTCCCACTCCTGATGCATCAGTCTGAAGTGTAAAGAGCCTGGTAAAATCCCTACTGTGGAGAACAGACTTACCACCAGTAATTGCTCCTTTGGGTTCCTTGAAAGCTGTCGCACTCCTCACTCCACTTCACGCTGTTGGGTGCGGCAGCCATAGTCAGGTCTGTGAGAACAGCGGCTCTGTCCAAAAATCGTGGAATGAATTTCCTGTACCAGCCCATGAATTCTACAAAGGCCTGTACCTTCTTCTTCATGGTTGGAACAAGATACTACTAGATCGCTCCAACCTTTCCAACCTGGTACTTGACCACGCCATATCTGACTACATAGCCAAGGTATTTGACTCGTCTCTGTGCAAATGTGCAGTTGTTAATGTTAATGGTCCTGCTGATCTGATAAGTCCCAGGACACAAGATGTTCTTTCCAGGTCTGGCTGTTTACCACAATGTCATACAGATATGCAGCAGTGAACTCTGGCACATCTCTCATTAATTGGTCCATAAATCTCTGGAGCCCCCTGGAGACAAAAAGGCATCACTTTGAAGTGGAATAATCCAAATGGAGTTTGAAAAGCATTTAGATCTTAAGCCTCTGATGCCATGGCTAGCTGCCAATGACTTTAAATAAGTCAAGTGTGGTGATAAACCGTGATTTCCCCACTCTTTCCAACAGCTCAACAATGCGGAGCATTGGTTAAGGGTCAAATTTGGATAAGGAATTTAGGTACTTGAAGTCAATGCAGAACCTTAGTGATTCATCCTTCTTAGGGACTAACTTGATGGGGCTGCACCATTCACGAGTAGAAGTCTATTATCTCCAGCTCTAACATTAGCTCAATCTCCTGCTACCATGGATCCTGTAGCTCTTCCGACGGGGAGCAGCATCCCTCCTTCAGGTGGACCTTGTGCTGGACCAGAGTTGTGAAGCCTGGCTTTTCCTGAAACAGCCCTGCATTCAGGAGAGCTTGGATGTCCTCCTGCTGGACAGGTTCGAGATTGGACAAATCGACAATATTTGGCGGTTTGACATTAGTGGGAAAGAATTGCTCACCCACTTCATCCTCTTTGAGTAGTTCCAGACAAGGAACTGCTGCTTGACCATCTGTTATGATGTTGCTTGCTGTGATGAAGATTTAATTCTTTTAGCAGATTAACATGAAATGTCTGAAGTTTCTTCATTCTGTAAGGCATGTGCCGTTCATATTTCACCTTACAAACTTTCTTGGGGATTTGGAAAGGTTCTTGCCACCTGGCCAACAGCTTACTGTCACTCATTGTCCTGGCTGGAAACTTATTTCACTGGCCTTGCCGTCAGATCAGGCCCTCTGGTTGGCTTGAGCTTTCCTCATATTGTCATGCACCAATGCAGTCATTTGCTTGAGTCTCTCTCATTTTCACAACATAAGCCACTACATTTTCTCAAATGGGATTCAATGTGATTCTCCCATTGTACTTGCGCAAGTCTAGTGGCCCCCTCACTTGCCACCCATAGAACGGCTCAAATGGAGAGGAACCTGTTGAGGCGTGTGGTACCTCTGGGTAGGCAAAAAGTACGTAGGGTAGCTATTGGTCCAAATCCGAGCCTGTAGTAGAGACAAACTTGTGCAGCATGTTCTTCAACGTTTAATTAAATCGCTGAACAAGTCCATCTGTCTAGGGTTGGTATGGAGTGGTCTTAATTCCCTTAACCCATAATAACTAGACTTGTTGAAGCAGCCAGGACAGGAAGTTTGTCCCACAGTCTGTCAAACCCTCTCTAGGTATGCCTATGGCAATTTGCTACATGTCTGGTTGACTTCAGGAGAAAGCCTCAGGATAACTGGTGGCAGTCATAAATTACTAGAATGTAGGCTCTGTGGCAACACTAAGGCCTCAATTGTCCCTTTGTACTGGTAAAGGATACTATTTCTCAACAAGTAGGTAACCTCTGCCATACAGTCCACTTTTCCCTGTTTCTTGCCCTCAACCTCGGTTCCTTCATCCAACCACGAAGTGCTGGATCCTCTTTCTGCAACTCTATCACATTTGAGAGAATGTGTAGCTCTAGTCCCTGGCTAGGCTCTGCTGTCTCCTCCAACTTTCCCTTAGCCATGCACAAAAACATGTCACTTCTCTTCTGAGCTCTTTACCTTGGTGCTTTCACTGAGCCTGAACTCCAGCTCTGCATTGTAAAATCAATAACGGACAGATCAGTGGGTAATTTGCTCTCTGAGCCCTGGTGGTGACCACATTACAGGCCTCCACTAACTCTGCCTGCTCTATAACCACCTGATCCGATGCCTTTCTAGTGCCCTCTATCTGTTGATCCGTGCAATTAACCTGGTGGCTAGCCTTTGCCTGGTAGACTAAATCAATCAGTGTGGGGACATCCTGACCAAGAATGACTGAGTAGGGTAACCTGGGTGTTAATGCTACCGACAGAGGAAAGGTCTGAACTCCAACTGTTAAATAGACCTCAGCTGTGGGGTAAACTATTTCATCTCCGTGAACACAACTAATCCTGGCACTAGTGTCACTCCACTGTTCAACTGGGACTAGGCTAGACAAAACTACAGATTGACAGCTACCTGTATCAACAGTGCTACTTCCCGTTGTCCATTTACTAACCGGTGTTAGTTGCAGCCTTCGTCCTTTACCAGGGATGGTGGGACGATCTGGTGCAGTTGAAATTGCTGGGTGTGAAATGTCTGGGTTACCCTTTATCCTGTGCTTGACCTTGACCACCCCTTTCTAAAGTCTTTGTCTCTGCAATGTTCTTCACTGTTGCTGCCAGGCTACCTGGCAGCAACAGTGTCCTTCAATCTGACATATAGTTATTTCAGGGGTTTCATCCCGCCTCTTCAACTCTCCCGTACCTCTCCGAATCAGCCATGTCCACGTGCACATATGCAATCCATGCTTTTCTGGCGAGTAGTGGGACCAACCGGCCAGCCTAGCAGCCCTATCGGGCTAAAAGCTAAAACGCTCTGTATGTGATTATTTCATTTGCAAAAGATCACTATTTATGCATGTCACTACATTCACGCTATTGCGAGTGCTACCGCTATTTACACATAGCCTAGTCCTAACTAGACCTTGGTACTCATTACATTCATACTAAAGGTCTAGCAGTGCTGTAGAGACAAACGATGTCTCACTTGAAGGCGGGTGCTGTTGAAGTTTAAAACCTATTGGCTCTGCCCAGTGCCACTCTGGATCTGCCTTAACCAATCGCTAACGTTTGGTCGTGACGTATTTCATGCGCCAGAAACCACGTTGCGCGCAGTATACAAACGGCAGATGCAGTGAGCATTAGCATTAGCCTGGTTCCGCCCGCCTCCGTACTTCCGCTCAGTAACTGAAATTCGCGCACGACCTCTATGTCACTGTTCTCAGGCCGCGCCTCCTGTTCACTGATTGGAAGGCACATTTGAGGGAAAAGAAATCGTTCTGCCATACAGCACCGCCAGACCTTAGTACTGAAGTGAAATGAAAATTGAGCGGAAGTACGTAGGTGGGCGGAGCCAGGCTAATTTACACACACACACACACACATACACACACAATCACAAATATTTATCAAGCTTACATACAATCGGTAATGGAACCCCTGGTCTCCTTTACTGTGTGTGTGTGCGTGTGTGTTGATTTTTGTATGCCAAATTATGTCACAACATATTATATATATATATATATATATATATATATATATATCTGTATAGATATACACCATATTAAGCTATATCTAACCAAGATGTAGCCAGTATCATTTTGCCATCACTTTGTATGTGTACGTGTATATGTGTCTGTATATGTAGGCGTGGTCACAGGAAAATTGATAAATGTTGATCAGTGGATAAAGGGCGAGAGGTAGTCAAAGTGTATAGGCATACTTTAGTGATGGGGATAGGTATATTGCTTGAATCTCTCCTTAGCAACAAAGGAAACTGTGAGAGATCTTTTCAGTGCATTGTTCATTAACTGTACCCATGTAAAAACAACATCTCCTAAATGTCCCATATTTCCCAAAGAACGATAGTGTCTTTATGCAAACTGAATCATAAGCTGCAATCATAAGTACTGTTCAGAGACCTCTGTAGCTCTTTATGATCACAATATCACAGTGATGTACAACATTCACAACCTGCTAGTGGCACGACTGTACGAAGCAGTGAATGTGTTGGGCATTTCATAATTCCCAAATCTGCTTGAAGGATGTCTATGTGAAGGTATCACTGCTGTTTACTTGTTGACCACTGCTGTAGGTGGTCATTTAAAGACATTTGAGTTTAAGCCTTAGAATGAGTGGTGGTGGTGCATGTATTTATTGGCTCTCATAAAGTGTACATTGCATCAGTCCCAGTTGACTATTTCTTGTTTCTTATTTATTTAATTTACTGCATTATGTACTGCCGCAGAACAGAGACGAAGAGGTAGAAATACAATAAGTAATAGAAATGACAACACAACTGTGTGCATCTTCTGTGTATGCAACACTTGTAGTTTAGTATGATGTGAAATAAAATGTATGAATTAAGAATGAAACTACAACTCCCAGTGATGATCCGAAGCATGTCATCGTGTGATGGTGTCTATAACATATTGTGAGTCAGATGCAGTCAAATGCAGTAACCATCCATGTTCTTGTCATTCCATTTGTTTATAGGCGTTCAGCTTTACCGGTTTTTGAAATTAATTTGAAAGAGAGGAAGCTTGAGTGAAAAACTGAAGCAGCAGAGCTTGGCTGGCTGCTCATACATAGGTCTGTGTTAGACTGACATTTATATATTTATTTATTTATTTATAGGCCTAATATTGGAGCCGCAACGCTTCATGTGCTGCAGTGAATTATACCACTATCTGCAATGTGATTTTATTTAGATTAAATTTTGTTCTAATTTTGATAAAGATTATTTCAGATTTGGTATCTGTAGCCCCCCCCCCCCCCCCCGCCCCCCTTCCATCTGATGTCACCTGGCACCGATTTTTTGTGTGTATTATACAAGCAGACAGGAGGAGACAGAGAGAAGCAAGATAAAGGGTCTGTGTCTTGCCTTCTCCCTGCTGGATTGGAACATCTTCTTGCTATACATCTAAAAATAAACTGACAGATGAGTCTGCAGAACACATGTACACCAGTTCCATGTGATCCCACAAACTAAATGAGAATAAAAACAACATGGGGATTAACATGGTATTTCATGCGCTTCATGCACTTCACCTTCTATCTACAGCCAAGTGTCATAATCTCGAGATTAGAGTATCTGACATATACAACTTGAGGTAAAGAAGCAAAATACGATATTTTTTTATTCATATGTATCTCTCTCTTCACAGCTGGGCTGCTGAACACGCAGTGAGCCACGACACTCCGCGCCGTGTGTCCTACCCATGGACATGATGTAAGATCAGCTGTTGGACAACAAAAGGCAATCAATTGCCTACCCTATACTGTTGTTGTACGGCAATCAGTCAGACGTTTGTATCAAAATCATAAGGACTTCAATCTAAGAGGGCCCACAAAACATACTCTCAGTATTTGTATCTTGTATCTACAATCTCTGTACAAATCGGAATATCTTTGTAATATCTTATACTTGCTCACCGTGGCTACTATTGCTGTTGCAACCCTTCAAGGGTTCTTGACACAAAATCAGTTGCGGCCCATTAAGAAGTTGCACATAAGGTGAATGTGTACACTTCTCTCACCCACACCGTTTTCTATAAAGAAACGTGTGAACCAGCTACATTTCATTACCTCATCTAGATCACTCATGTCACACGTGAAGATTATGAGGCCGACTTCAGTGCTAGTCCAGTCACAGTGGTTGCTGTGTGTGTTCGTCGGCTCGTGTGTGTCCAGCGTTGCAGTGATTCATTCGCTACCATGGCACGTCTCCTGCCCGGCGCGGTGTGTGTGTCAAATCAAGCCGTGGTTCTCCCCCGAATCTGTCTATCACAAAGCTCCCACTGTTGACTGCAATGACCTGCTACTGACAGACCTCCCCTCACCCCTACCTCACAACACACACACCCTGCGTCTGCAGAGCAACCTCCTCTCTGGCCTGCAGAGCGACGAGCTTCACAGCCTCCCAAATCTCACCGAACTGGACGTGTCCCAGAACCGCTTCAGTAGTGTCCCAGCATGGAGTCGACAACCCGTGCTCGACTCTCTGCTGTCCCTGCATCTGGAGGAGAACCAGCTGGCTCATCTTCCCCAGGCCTCCTTCTCCTCCTTTCCAATACTACAGGAGCTCTTCCTGAGCCACAACCGCTTGCATTCACTGGCAGCTGGAGCTTTTGCTGGCTTGGACTCCCTGCTGCGTCTGCATATGAACAACAACAGACTCACCACCATTGACCCTCAATGGTTCCGGGCTCTGCCCCACCTTGAGGTGCTGATGCTGGGGGGGAACCCTGTTGAGGTGCTCCCAGAGCAGGCGTTCCAGGCCCTCAGGTCCCTCCGTAGTCTCATGCTTGGTGGCA
Source organism: Merluccius polli (assembly GCA_030340625.1). Classification (NCBI taxonomy): domain Eukaryota; kingdom Metazoa; phylum Chordata; class Actinopteri; order Gadiformes; family Merlucciidae; genus Merluccius; species Merluccius polli. Next base: position 324,318 of record JAOPHQ010002850.1, on the reverse strand, counting down.
TGGGTCTGAAAGTCCTGGCAGAAAAAGCACTGGTTGGTTTAGACAGGCTGGAGTGCCTCTCCTTCTATGACAACCTGCTGACCAAAGTTCCTACACAAGCGCTGAGAAGAGTCCCAGGCCTTAAGTTCCTGGACCTCAACAAGAACCGCATCAGGCTGGTGGAGACGGGGGGCTTTCGAGACATGGTCCATCTGAAGGAGCTGGGTCTGAACAACATGGAGGATCTGGTGTCCATAGAGAGAGCCGCCTTGGAAAACCTCCCCGAATTGACCAAGCTAGAAATTACCAACAACCCTCGTCTGTCTTACATACACCCCCACGCCTTCCTGCAACTGAGCCGGCTGGAGAGCCTCATGCTCAACTCCAACTCGCTCAGTGCTCTGCACCACCACACGCTGCTCTCCCTGCCCAGTCTACAGGAGGTCAGCCTGCACTCCAACCCACTACGCTGCGACTGCCTGTTCCGCTGGGCGGCCGAGGAAGCCTTCCACCAACATGCCCGTGATGCACATCCGCAGGCACCCACGGCTGACGCACAAGCAGGCGTAGGGATGCCAACCCCTCGGATGGTGCGCTTCATCCAACCACAGGCCACTCTATGCTCCGAACCCCCGGAGCTGAGAGCTCGCAGGGTGAAGGAAGTGTCGAGCAGGGAGATGTCAGCCTCCTGCCTGCCCCTGATCCCGGCTGGTCCCCTTCCGGCATACGTTGGCGTGAGAGAAGGAGCAAGTCTAGCCTTGCATTGCAGAGCTCTGGCAGAACCTCAGCCTGCACTCTACTGGGTGATGCCTTCTGGGGTGAGACTAGGACCAGCATCCAGCCGCGTTCCTTCCCAAGGCCCAATGACTGCCCAAACATCCAACCACAGCTTCTCCTCTCGCAGGCCTCAAGTCCATGCTCCACACAACCATTCCAGTCACTACAGGCTCCTCCCAGAGGGCACCCTGGAGATCACCGGCGTGACACCCAAAGACGCAGGCTTGTTCACATGTGTAGCAGAGAATGCACTTGGCGCAGACACACGCAGCGTTACTGTGATTGTGCACTGCATCAAAATGAAGAGACCCAGACAGAAGCAGATGTCTGCCAACCTGAGGCGATATCCACATGTGACAGCAGAGGCCGATTTGAAGGTGAGAGAAGTCGGACAACACTATATGGTTCTGTCATGGACGAATGGACATAATCTGCCCATGACCCGTCTATTCTGGCGAGCGATACATCCCGAAGCAGCACACATGTCCACCTACACCACACGCATCCTGGCCGGCACGCAGAGCTTCAACCTGACCCACCTGGTGCCAGAGACCTTTTACCGCGTGTGTCTCCACTTAGGGCTCAGCCAGGCCAGTAAGCACGAGGGTAGGACTGAGAAAGAGAGGAGCCGACCCCAGTGTGTCACAGTCAAGACCAAGGAGGCTTCTCAAAGTAAACAAATACAGGCCATGAGTCCAGAGTTGAGCTCCACAGTGCTCGTGCTGTTGTTCCTGGTTGTGATTCTCCTGATACTGGCCAGTCAGGGCTTGGATAGAAGGTCAAGTGACCGGCCAGAGCAATGCCATGTCAACCTCCTGCAGGAGGTCAAGGATCATGGGTTAACCAATCAAATTCCGGAAAACGGTACACATCAGGGAGTGCAGGAAGAGAAAGTACCATTCCACCAATACTGCTGAGATAATAGTCACGATTAGTGTATGTTCATGTACACTGAGAGAGCCAATACTAAAACCATTCACATATATATACAGATATACACAAACACAATTTTCAGCCAATTGGTTTATAGTCATACATAGTCATCCATTGTGTAGGAAGAGATTTGTATTTATTTTATATACAGTATATATATATATATATATATATATATATATATATATATATATATATATATATATATATATATATATTGTTTTGTGTTGTAGTTGTACATAAATAAACCTTAACTATAGTACCAGCCAACCAGGGAGTTAAAAAAATGGACAATCAAGTTTTCTTTACACCCACGTACCACAAGTCAGTGAACACAGAAGAGAGAATGACAAGGGTCAGAGCCTTCATGTGACTCACTGGACTAAGACAGTGGAAGATCTCTCCGTCTCAAACTATGACCAGACATTTTCACTATTGTGGACAAATGGTGCAGAGCTTCGAGTCCCCCCCCTCTACACAGCTTATGTCATCCACAGAAACACCTTTGTTTGTTTATTTAGTATTCTGTGAGTCAAAGTGATTGATGTAGTAACTGTTTCTGCTTAGCTTTCAATGCCTTCGTCTGGGTTCTTGTTCAAGTGGATAAACTCTGCTGGATTTCCTGCCTATAAAACCATATTCTCGTAGAAAAAAATAAGTGCTCTAGATGACTGTGTTAAAATCTATTTTGAGCTATTTGCATATTAAAAATCTTTTTAATTTACAATGTCTAATTATTTTTTTGTTTGTTGCTGTCTGGTCAACTCATTTGTAGAATATTCAGTTTAAAATTATAGAATAAAAGACACATTAAAAGACAGCCTTACAAAGCCAATCTTGACACATAGGCTACTCCTGCACTGTGGAGGAAAAGTGTTACCCCCATGTAGTGATGGTGTATAAAGAAAAAGATGAAATGAGTCCTGAATGAGCTCTTTTGCTTTTACTTGCAATATGAAAAATATTAACAGAGGCCTCATGGATTTATGAAAAACAGAACAAAAATACATTTACAAAAGAATAAGGAGTCAGAGAACTAATGACTTTATGACTTTATTTTACAGGATAGCCCCTTGAGATGTGCCATCTCATTTTCGAGGGGGTCCATATTATCAACGGAAATACAAACATACATCGTACATTGTAACATACAAAGAAAGTAAGCAGAACAAACAAAAAAAAAAACAACGAACAAACAAACAACCAAAAAAAAGAACAAACACATGATACAATATAGAGACACAGACGCCCATTCACACACTCATACACTACAATGCTCTATCGATCCTGACTCCCCCCCATACGACACACCAGTAAAAATAAAAATAAATAAATGAGATAAAATAAATACAGTAGTTGATTTGATTAGTTACACTTCATGTCAAAGGGACCTTCCATCACAGACAGGAGCAGGGTGTTTGAAGGTAGGTAAGCAAAGATGATTTAAAAAGATGAAAAGAGGATATGGACCTAATTGAACCAGGGAGATTATTCCAGTCAGCAGGGGCTTTGTATTTGAATGCACATCGACCAGATTCTTTGTTGATTCTAGGGGTAAAAAAGAAAAGTTGACCAGTATGCCTAAGGTTGTATTGTGAACTGAAGGGAATCAAATATTGTTTCAGATATAGAGGGAAATTGAAGTAATTGCACTTGAAAATAAATAATAACCAGTGCATATGCCTTCTGGACTTGGGGGCCAGCCAGTTCAGGGACTGGTACATATGACAGTGATGGGTCATATAAGGACACCCGAGAATAAATCTACATAAACAATTATACAAGACAGAAAGAGGGCGAAGATTTGTTTCTGAGGTGTTCTGATAGATAACATCACCATAGTCAATTATTGGGAGTATCAGTTGTGTTATGATTCTTTTACGAACTTGAAGGGAAAAGCATTCAATAGACCGATAGAGGGATTTCAGATGAAAATAGATTTTCTTGGAAACTGAGTCAATGTGAAATTTAAAGGATAGCTGTGAGTCAAGCCAAAGACCCAGGTATTTGAGTTCTTCAGTTTTTACTAGTGCTGTACCATCAAGGAAACGAATACACCAGTTAGTACTTGCAGGTAAAGAATTAGGTCGAGTGCAGAACAACATGGTGTATGATTTTTTTCTTATTCAGTTGTAATTTGTTTGAAGAAAACCAATTTTGGACTGAAATAAAGTCAGATTGTAATGAATACTGGATTTGCGGAATATCAGAGCTAGACGAGTATATTACTGTGTCGTCTGCATATAAATGAATTTGGCAATTAGAACAAGTTTGTGGAAGATCATTGATAAAGATTGAGAATAGCAAAGGCCCTAAGGATGAGCCTTGCGGCACACCTTTATCAATGATCTTAAAACCAGACTGGCAACCTTGGAAGGAGACACATTGACTTCTATGATGAAGGAAAGAGTTGAAAAATAATAAAGAATCAGGAGAAAGACCAACAGAATATAATTTGTCCAAAAGAAGATAATGATCAACCATATCAAATGCTTTAGTAAGGTCAATAAATATAGCACCTGTGTGCATGTTGTTATCAGATGCTGATAAAATATCACTGGTAACTTTTAGGAGTGCAGTGGTGGTCGAAAAATGTGGTTGAAAACCAGATTGATGAGAAGATAGTAAGTTATGGTCATTAAGATATGAGGATAATTCATTAAAAATCAACTTTTCAAATATTTTTGTTATGGAATTGATAATTGAGATTGGCCTGTAATTATTGACATCTGTGGTGTCACCCCCTTTATGGATAGGGGTTACCCTGGTACATTTCCAGGATGAGGGAACTTTGCAAGTTGCTAAAGATAAATTAAATAGATCAGACAGAGGGAATGACAAAATGTGAGAGGCCAATTGAAAAAACTTAATCTCCAGACCATCTGGACCAGCACTGCATCCAGAGTTAAGATTATCAATAACACGTTGGACATCAGTTGGTGTGATTGTTCCAAAAGAGAAGGAACTACCACACCTACTCGGAGTTGGGGAAGATTCAGAGTAGGAGTGAGGGCCAGAGCTACCAATGGTAGAAAAATGATGGCTAAATGCCTCTGCGATTGATAGTGGTTCGCTGACACTTTCATTGTTTATTCTAAAATGCGTAGTAGGATTTCCGGTGGATTTATTAGTTATACTATTTATTTTCCTCCAAAATTGTTTTGGGTTCTTAAAATCAGTGGCTAAGCAGTCTTTATAATAATTTGCTTTAGCATTTCTAGTATGTGTTTTACATTTATTCCTCAGCTCCTTATAAGTGCTCCAGTCAGCAGGATCCTTTGTTGTACGGTGTTTTTTCCATGCCTTGTCTGCCCAAGCGACACAGTGATCACACACTGTTAATTCTCAATTGAGAGATTAAATAAGAACTGGGACATACCATTATTAAACACATAGGAGTGATCCATATTGAGGAATGAATACCCACAGCATTTACTTTTGCTTTTAAATAAATAATCATCAATAAATAATTCACAAAGTAAAGTAAACCATAATATTAATTCAAATGTCCATTTGTAAACCAAAAGAAAAAGAAATACAACGTTAAAAAATAATCCTGTTTTCCCCTCTCTTCTTATCCGCCAGATGGTATGGTGTCATTAGTGGGACAAGCAGCATTCTCACATGTGTGCAGACGCAATCGCAACTTGTCCTTTCAGAGACGGCAGACCCTGATTAGTGCATGAGTAAATGTTGCTCCCTCACATTTCTTCGCCATCAGAATGCAAGACAGGAAATCACCACTGGATTCTCTTTGCCAGGCCAATACTTGATGCTGAAGCGGTAGGGCTGAAGGGCCAGGAATTAGCGGGTAATCCTAGAGTTTGTGTCCTTCATGGTTCCCAACCATTGAAGGGATCTGTGGTCACGTTCAAGAGTGAACTCTCTTTCAAACAGTAGTTGAAGCTGTCAATGACCCACTTCACCACAGACACTCCAGCTCGGCAGCTGAATAGCAAGTTTCTCTGGGAAACAACTTCCTGCTTACATAGGCAATGGGCCTCCTCTCCTTCTCCTTGCAACAGGACTCCATCGATTCCTCTTCCTGAGGCATCTGTCTGGATAGAGAAAGGCAGGTTGAAATTGGGACTTTGCAGCACAGGTTCTTGGCAGGGGGCCCCCGTGAGGTCATTGAAGGCATTTTCCTGCGCCTCCCTGGTCAGCTTCTGGAATGGTGATGTTCTCCAGGTGAAGGTGGCAGAGCTTCATCTCCATGTTGATGAGCGTGTCTAGGTCACTGCATGTCAGGTTACTGCCCATCTCTCTACCCAGCAGCGCACACAGCCCGTCAGTCCAAATACAATACTGGTACCAACTTACAAGCCCCAAAAAGGACTTTACCTGGGTTCTAGTAGTTGGCCATTGACATGCTCTCACTGCCTCTACCTTAATCCTGCTGTGGCTTGATGATTCCTGCCCCAAAGATATAGCCCAGATACCTGGTCTCGAACTTCGCCAGGGCACACTTCTTTGGGTCAATGGTCAAACCCGCTTGGTGCACTTGCCCCAGGACTGCCGCCAAATGCTTCAGTTAATCTTGCCAACTGTCACTAATGACAATTTTGTACAGGTACGCTGCCACAAATGACTCTTTGCCCTCCAGGACAACATTGGAACATTTCAGGGGCACTGTGCAGCCCAAAAGGCATCTTTGTATACTGCCACAGGCCTTGGGGGATTCGGAAAGCTGTGTAGGGCCTGGCCTGGTCTGTTATAGCCACCTGCCAATGCCGTTTACAGCAGTCAAGGGTAGTGATGTACTGTGCCTGGCCCACTCTCTCGAAGAGGTCATCCAACCTGGGAAGGGGGTAGGCATCATTTACCTTCATTCAATACAGAAGCGAATGCTGCAAGCTGGATCATGAGATCAACTTCCTCTTTCAGTACCGGGATCAGCCTCTCTGGTATCCGGTACTGTAGTGTATTCGTTGAGGAAGAAGGCTGCCGACAACAGGAAACGCTTTAACTCACTTTATTTGTTTAGCTTTAGTTATATTAATCTATCAAGCACATGGAGGGGTATTGTATAGTCATGCGCATGGAGAGCTCCTTAGCTTAGTATCTATCCGGATGCGCCGCCTCGGGATTCTGCCCGCCCCGGATGTTTTGCCCGGTAGTCTTTGGGCAGGAGGCGTGGCCTCTATGACGCATAATGGCTAGTGTTGAGCGCCTGCCTCCTAGTGTATTATGTGCCGCCATCTAGTGTTCAGGTGCAGTTAATACAACTGGTATATTTATTTCTATTCCTTTGCGGCTATGTGTAGATATTACAGCCTGATGATACATATGTTATTATTTATTCTCAACAGTACATTCTCTGTCTAATTGGGGTTGGGTCTTTCAGGTGGATATCATGCATCACCACGGTGGAGTTCCAGGCCTTTCCTGGAATAGGTTAAGGGGGAAGGTTGGCCTCCAACTCTTCCTGTTGGCATTGGGAAAGATGAGTTTGATAGTGGCAGAGGTTCTATCTGTGGGTGTGAACTCACCAACGACATCTTACTCTTCCTCCACGGCCCAAACAAACAGCTGCTGACTGGGTGGACGGTCACAGGGTTTTCCAGGCCTTCAGTAGGTTGATGTGGAATGTTTGTTTGGGGTTTCTCCTCTCTGGCATCTCAATCTTATATGTTGTAGCCCTTAGCTTCCTCCAGACCTTGTACGGGCCCTGCCACTTGGCTTGTTTTGAACTGTGGGAAGGAGAAGTAGCACTTCCTGCCCCGGCTCAAATGACCTCTCCCAGGCTGACATCGTACCAGGCTTGTTGGCTGTGCTGGACCTTATCCATTGTCATGGACCAGCATTGTTGCCCGCTCCATCCTCTCCCTCATCTGCAGTACTCATTCAACGCATTCAGTTGATCTCGCACTTGCCTCCATCGTTGCTTCTGTCTATCAGTCTCCTTCTCCCACCGATTAGCCTGCTCTTTCTGGGACTGCAGACACTGTTGAACTAGGAGTTAGTGCAGCCAGCTAGTGCGGCATCGGTCTACCTTCTTGAGAAGAGTCTGCAAGGCTCTGCCTTCCTGAAGCTCTCTGCTCCACCTCTTCAGCTGCACTGGTACCCTGATGGTACCCGGATATTTTGGCCCCATGTTTGCTGGGGCTGAAATAAGTCCAGAATGAGCTATTTTGCTTTTACTTGCAAAATGAAAAATATTTACAGAGGCCTCATTGATTAACAAAAAACTTGGCTAAATAACCTTAAAAAGAATGAGGAGTCAGAGAACTAAGGTCTGCCCAGCCCAAGCGACAATCACATACTGTTAACTCTTCATAGAGTGGTGCAGGGATGATGTATTTTTGTAGGCCAACCCGGATGTTAGCATCGCCCTGGGTTCCCTAGACAAAAAGCCAATGGGTTTTTCCATTGGCTTTTGCATTATTGCAGAAAATAAGCTTTGTGGCAAACAAAAGTTTATGATACTCACAAAAACCCATTCAAAAAACCCATTGACCTTGAGACGAGAGAACCGGAAGTGCCAAAATGCTAACGGATTTCTGGGTTTTAGGACTCATTCCTGCACCACTCTAAAGAGAGAGACTAAATAATAACTGGGACATACCATTATAGGGGTGATCCATATTGAGGCATGAATCCCTGCATCATTCACTATAGCTATTTAATAAATAATTTGCAATAAACAATTCACAAAGTAAACATTATAGTAATAACATAATAATGATTAATGTCTTAATTTGTGAACAAAATACAAAAATGCAACATAAAAATAGAATCCTGTTTTCCCCCCTCTGTGTATCCGCCGGACGGTTCAGTCTGATTAGTCGGACAGGCAGCATTCTCACGTGTCCTTTCAGAGACTGCAGACCTTGATTAGGGCAGGAGTAACTGTTGTTCCCTCGCACGCACATGTCCATCTATAAAAATGCTCAAATTATCCACGTGAATAGGTTTTCTGTTTTGTGAATTATTGTGAAATATGTCATCTGAAGAACTGCTGCATTGCATTATTCTATGAACAAAAATTAAATTCAAAACCAGTTAGACTTTGTATTTATTCACACATACATGTTTCAATGAAGTAACACAATATATACATACAGGTATCTAATTATGAATACCATATTTAGATTGAATGTTGTTATTTTGTACTTAACAACACAGTCATCCATTACTAGCACTAGCGAGTAGCTATAAGTGGTTTAGCAGGTCAAGCCAGATGCTAAAACCTCCATAGAGTTAGTACATCCAACGCAACAACAAATGTTTGCTTGGTGGTTACTGATCAATTCTAGCTGTCACTGTACAGCAGCATTCTGATAGCTAGCAGCTTCAACATTTGAGGAGCAAAAAACTAAAATAAAAAAAAAATAAAAAATACATCACCACCTGCAACATGAAATTATACACATTTCAAAGAGAACTCACTAACGCTGCCACAGGATCACCAGTAAAGGCATTTACTTCTGATTCTTGTTATCAGGAAATGGTAAACCGGTCATATTAGTATTGAAATACGTGACACTGATTGATTAAAGTTAACAACAAAAATCTAAAATGCCAATATAGACAAACTGTGAGACACCATGATTGCCGTTTCTGAGGCTGTACCGAGTGTTAACTAAATGGACCAGTGTAACTACTTTTAATATCCATTTTCTTTCACAGCTGGTAAAGTTACACAATAGTTTATAAAAATATATTTCTATTCTGCATTTGAAATGACAATATCCACTCACGATGAATACCCATAGAAGATAAAAGTAACAAAAACAATATGAAAATGATGCAACACTCATGTTGAAATTATCAAATCCAATGAAATATAGTTTAAAGATATTATGCACACCATCAAAAGTGCTTAAAATGCTAAAAATGCTAGCTCTTTCATATGCATGAAACACATTTCCCACATTTTACTTGCAGCACTTGTACTTAAGCAAGGCTTGGGAAATCATATTCGTTGATATGAACTTTAAAAAAAAAAGCAATAATGAAAGAAGCCTCAAGACTGAGGATTAAACGACTGAGCAGAATATTTTAGCATTAAAAACATCAAAAGTTTGAGGTTTTTTAGGGGGGAGAAGCAACACCAGATGGGGTTACAAAATGCAGTGAGAAAAATACATAACTTTCTCACAAAAATCTTTTTGAAATATATAGACAAATATTACTCATAAGGCAATGAAGTGATTGAGAGAAAAAAACAGGTTTATAGTGTTATGACCGATTTAGACAATATTTTCAATGATTAAGTACCTTAGTTTATGCTCATTCTTTATAATAGGCAATACTTTGTTCCTTCTTTTAAGAAAAACGCAACCTTTAAATCTGAATTGGCACAAATTTACACACGCATACACACACACACACACACACACATTTACACATACTAGGAATGTGGCTTTTTTAATTCTTATTTTTTATTTTATCCCTTATCAAGGATTAATACTTCAGTTTAGACATTTAGGTGTCCATTACTTGTTTTGTCAGAACATTTTCTGACAAACATGGGAATATTATAATGAGGGTGAAAGGTCAGTCACAAGTAGGGTGACCAGACGTCCTGAGAAATTCTGGACAGTCCCGAAATCTAAGCGTTTGTCCCGAATGCCGAAGCGTTTGTCCCGAATCCCGAATCCAGCCCTAATTGTCCCGAAAATGATACTCAAGCAGAATACTGAGTAGTTATTTTCTGATAGACATTAAAAACTGTCCATACTCAGTCGTTGAGTTGACTCGCACCCCCCCCCCCCCCCCCCCCATCGACAATCGCGAATTTCAGCCAATCTCATCTGGTCACCCTACTCACGAGCTAACCGTTGCATGATACGTTTCTGTCACATTATGGCGGCCAAGGGGATTTACCCACAAATAACTACACCTACCATATCTTCCGGACAGCATTTTGTAAGAATGTAAAAGCTAATCACCGTTCTGCGAATTTGAATATAATCATGGTACTAGAATGCAGTATCAACAAAATAGCCCTGTGATGTAGCTACAAATAGATTCAATTATTTTTGAATTTATATTTATTTACTCTAGAACAAGAGTATGCCGTACCTGATATACTCATGCACACAAATAAACACACACGCACAGACACACACAGACACACACACACACACACACACACACACACACACACACCTGCACGCACACCTCAACTGTAGTTGTAGGTGAAGTTGTATGAACTCGGCTCCTTCGGCACAGGAGGCGGAGCTTCTGGAATGGTGATGTTCTCCAAGTCGAGGAGGCGGAGCTTCATCTCCATGTTGATGAGCGTGTCTAGGTCACTGCGTGTCAGGTCACTGCCCATCTCTCTACCCAGCAGCGCACACAGCCCGTCGGTCCAAATACAATACTGCACACAACACACAACGAGCGGAACGTCAACTTGGGAATATCAAACTCAAAACCCAAAATCCCAAATCCCAATTGGATCATGTTGGTAGCCTACCTCATATTTGTTTGGCGCTACAAAGTTCAGAGTCTCGTCTGGGTCATAGAAGACAGAGAAGGCTAGCTCCAGTACCTCCTGAGAAAAAACAGAAGGAAAAATAAATAAATGGAAATGATTTATAACGCTTTAACACAGTGGTCGCCACAATGACAGTAAAGTCACAATGACTCCTTGAAGCCAAGTAAACGCGATGGTGCCCTCTAGTGTATCAGTGTGTAGTATGTATTCTACATTATATACGTGTTGTATGTAATGTAGAATACATACTACATACTGATACACATTGACCAAAATAAGGTTTATATTCTTCAAACCTCCGAATTGGAGAGACAACACTAATAAAACAAATAACCGACACGACTGACACCATACCTTGTTTTGTTTGAGTGCACTTTTCTCTTTCATATGTGGGCAGTCCCTCCCTGTCACCACAGACTTGATGTCTGATACAGGAACTGTATCAAAGAAAAAGAAAAACCAACATAAAATCAGTTATCAGCAGTGACAGATACCAAGGCTTTGCCTTGGCTTGAAATGGTGGCACAGAAGTGGATTTGAGAAAAAAAAAAACCTGACTCACTTTTGTCGCTGAGAAGCTCAAAAGGAACCTCCCCCTGGGGGGATTCATCCAGGTCCCCATAGTGGAGCACCTTGTGGTTCAGGGAGAGTCGGCAGAACCAGAACTTCTCTGAAACAGGGAGAGGGAGAGAGAGAGGGAGAGGGAGAGAGGGGCCTGTGTAACAATTGGGTGGAAGGATTCTCCGGTAGCGACTCAAGTGAATTAGTGGAGCAGTAAAAAGGAGCATCTGTGCCGTTTCGTACCTTGCCGCCGGCGGTTTCCCAGCTTGCGGAAACAACTTCCCTCGCACAAGCGGTTGAGACGTTGTTGCTTAATGAGCTCCAGGATCTCTGGCTGGATCCTCTCCCGCAGCTCGCTGCAAAACATTAAAGGTGCCGTCGACACAAACAACCGTGGGTGTTGACGCCGCGCATGCATAATATCACCCGGCAAATAAAGTCCACACACATTCTGCGGGTCTTAAGAAGGTTTTTTAAGGTGGATAAGGTAGAAGCAATCCCTACCCACTGAAGAGCAGAGGCTTATGTCTTTAGATGACAATGTGCAGGTGTATACGGCCGTGGATTTAATTATCTGAATAATTATCTTGAAATATTGAATTATTAGTGACTCAATCAAAATAAGTGAATATGCAAAGAAGGACCATGGGCTAAAATCTTCAACGTCAGGTACAAATGTGCAAGAGTCAAAAGCCTGTTTTTCAGATATAGACTCACATGATTGGTGGAGACTGGAAATCATCCTGGCTCATCCTTTCCGTCTGGCGCAGACGCAGAATCTCAGAGTAGCTTAGGCCGCGTAACTTGCTCTTCAGCTGGTCCAGCGAGGCGGGCTTCATGGCCAGAGCCCTGGTGATCTGCTCCCGGACCACTTGCATCACCTGTTTAGGAAAGAAAACAACATCAGCTAACCCCGCTAACCCAATGTCCACAATGATGATGCACAATGTTTATTTCGGGTGGTTTCTGCCGTAACCGTTAGTGCAGTACGAGCCTCTGACCTTGTTGAAATCCTCGGCCGTGGCCCTCATCTCCTTCCAAGTCTTGTTGAGCAGCTGGATGCAGACGCAGAAGAACTCCTCCCAGGCTCGCTCATGGGTGAAGAACATGGGGTGGTAGTCGTTGCAGCCTTCATTCGCTGCACGGGAAAAAAACAGGTATCATTTTATTCGACAGCCCAAATAATATATACAACTACTGCTTTGGGGAAGCAACTATTATTATTATTATCTTACTGTTGTTGTTGTTTCATGGGGTTGTCAGCAGAGAAATGCATTATTGAGTTTGAGTGAGAAAGAACACTATTGTTTAGCCTCTCTCTACACTGATAGGTACTCACGTAATTCTCCAACCTGCAGGATCTCACACAGCATGCGTGTCAGCTCGATGGCGCAGCGGCCGAACGGACACTCGTGCTTATCCTCGCGGCTGCTGTTCTCCAGCACAATCTGTGGGGGCGGTGATGATGGCAAGGAGAAATGTTATGGGTTTGTCCATAAGGTGGAGCGGAGAGCTTTAATTGAGTGAGACAGGTAAGCTGACCCTGATGTAGGTGTCCTGGTGCAGCTTGGCTAGATACAGCATGTTGTCCAGGGCCAGCATGCCTGGGGGGGTCTGGGTGAAGTCCATGGCCGGGTTCACATGGTTCTGCGATCGCAAAAAAGGCAAAGGAAGGGGCAAGGCAGCTTTATGTAAAGCACCCTTCAAACACAATGCCATCCGTGGCGCTTTGCAAAGGCAGGAATCACATTTTATGTAAAATAATGTGAAATAAAAGCAAAAGATAGTAAAATAATAAATATGCCAGTGCAGACATATGTTTTAATAAAACAATAATTTAAGTAATAAAAACCTGCAGCAAAAAGCCCTGATTTAAAAGTGTACAGTGTTTTGGCAGACCTTAGATGTTCTGGAAGTTTGTTTCAGATATGTGGTGCATGAAAACTAAACGAACAGTAACACTGGGAGCCGTAAGCAGGCTGGTCCCTGGTGACCTGAGTGCTCTAGTGGGCTCTTGAGAAGCGGATCAGAGATGTATTTTGGTCGCTAAACTGTTTAGTTTAGTGTTTTAACTGTTAGTAATATAACCCTGATTCTTCTACAGGGAATTGTTAATCGGCAAGGCAATAAATCAACTCTAAAAGCATTTACATTTCACTCAAATTGTTTTATAACAGCCTTATCGCTGATTAATTAACGACAAAACAAACAAATGGTGCAGGGCAGAGACTCACGGTGAAGCCTAGCATCTTGTAGTCCTTCGTGTACATGGCCTTTCTCTTCTCTGTGCCCGCTGTGTCGTCCCCATCAAATGCAATCCGGCGCAGCTCAAAGATGATGTCTCTCTGAGCCTGGGTCACCGCAAACCGAAAGGAATGGCATTAGCATTTTTTCAAAATCATCTGTTGTACGATGTGCTGTGATATGTGGAAATAGATCTTTCTGTGTAATAATTTATAGCAGACAAACCAACCAAACCAAACTACAGATCAAGGGGTGACAGCAGAACACTAACATTATAATGCACATTTCTCAGTGAAAAATGTCCATTACACACAATTATATTAACAATAATAATAATGTTCTGACAGTTCAAATGGAATAACACATCATATCAAAATAGAGATCACTTTATTTACCTGGTCATTGGGATCCATTTTAGTCATCATACGTTCTTCCAAAAGGTTAAAGGTTAGCACTTGAAGTACATAAAGTTGATGTGCCATCTCTGCTTTAATTGGCCGATTTCCTCTGATGATATGCTGTAATAGAAATCCCAATATAAATCAGACAGGGGTCTGCATTAAAAAAATGTTACATTAATGTTACATAAACAGGGGTTTATGTAACAATAATGCACAAAATGAGAAACATTACCAGTGGTTAATTTCAAATCTAACTGTTTTTAGATGTGCACATTTCAGATGAGCTGCTTATCTTGTTTTATCATAGTGATGCAAAAAAAATAAAAAATTAAAAAGTTTTAAAGTACAACATCAACAGATTGAATCTGAATTGGAAGAATAATAAATGAGCAGGCCGAATACTGCAATACTGCAAAGTGTCCTTTAGTGACATCTAGCGGAATCTGTAGGTCCTATGTATTTTTAGACAAGGGAAAGCAGCGTCTAAAATAAAACACATTCTGTTGTTAGTGCATCAACTTTACAAAAAGTTGTAATTGCTCATAACAGACAGCTTAGTGCAATGATTCCCTCCCCTCAGAGACATTTTCCATTGCAAGTCATTCAAGACCCTTTCATTTTAACCTTCCAAAAATCGAACAATTAATTTACTACAAGCGTACGCAGCGTTAACCGAATCATTAATTATGTGTTGTGTGTGCTTTGGGGCCTGTAACTCACATTGAGGATGATGGATCGCAGGTGTTTCTGAGCCAGAGTGCTTGCCATCTCCTGGGGAAAGAAGAGAAGGGAATAAAACAACACAACACAGATGGGGGGCAACATTTTTTTTCTTCTTCTTTTTTTCCTACTGCATTAAACATCAAACAAGAGCAAAGCTGTTCACTTAAAGGTGCAGTGTGTAGGATTTAGTGGCATCTAGCTGAACAGACTTGGCAGAAATGGAATATAATATTCATAAGTATGTTTTCATTAAGCATTATACCGTGGCCCGGGTGAATACTCGATTCTGATGGGGATTCTATTTTTCGATAACATGCACGGCCGTGACGCAAGCAGCCTCATTACCGGTCTAAAAATGAATGCACTAAACAAAACATTAACAACTGTCAACTTGGACCGGACTTAAATGGGACTAGGTTTAAAAAGCTTCCTCGTTGCCATGGCGTTGCTAAGATCGTCTCGATTTAATGGAGTAATAAGGTAACGTCCGCATTCCATATGATCTCTTGAAAAAAAGTAGTGCGAGCTAAAAGTTGTACTTTTGAGACAGCATTACCCCAAAATAGTAATCAACACCCTTATATTTGTATTGATTCGCAGTGGGCCATGGTATAAGCGGGATAATCCACGACGAGGTGTGCATGTATTGAAAAATAATGCGCGACGCAGGGGGTTCTTAGCCCCCTGCGTCGCGCATTAATTTTCGATAATCCTCATCGTCAATAACCGTCATTATTGGCACTTCATTGATGCTTATGGAACTTGGTGTATGTGGAACTATGTCCGCATACAACAATATGCATTATGCATTAACAACAAAATGATCGATTTTGAATCGATATTGTCGGCTACTGTTTTGCTATAGCTCTACTCCTATAGTGGCAGTTACAATGTTGCCATGGAAATATGTATAGTTCTAATCACTGGCGGAGTAATATTTATAGTGATGAGGCAGCACAGAGGCAAACACACTTGGTGTTTCCAGCACCAAAAAGCGGACGGAGCTTTGCTAGACCTACACTAGCTGCCAAATAAATTTGCTGCCGCTAGGGGGTGTCTAGAGTTCTAGGCTAATGACCTATAGTTTTACAGACTAAATAACTAAATATAATGTATAAATCTATTAAGGAACCTCATCACTTGACAATTGGCTACTCGATGCTATCATAGAGGATGACATCATTTTGGAAGTAGCTAGTGGCACCTTACACGCCAGTACAGGCCATGTATGTCGTAGAAAAGGGAGGGGTGAGGGGAGGTGTGGGGGGGTATTCAGTTGGTTGCAATCTGCAAGCTCACCGCTACACGCCGCTAAATCCTACACACTGCCCCTTTAAGACAACACCTTCGAAAAACCACAACACACACAATTCCATTTACCTCCGCCACTGTTAACCGAGCGCAGTCCCTCCTCTGGACACAATGTTAAATGTTCATCTCTTTTACATTCCCTGTACTACTGCTGTGACACACCCATATTTTCCTTCTGGGACTAATAAAGTACATGGTATCTTATCTTATACCAACTCATGATTACACAACAACCACATTCAACCCTGTGTGTGTGTGTGTGTGTGTGTGTGTGTGCGTGTCTGCAAGAGTCGGTCTAGGAGCTAAAGCAAAGTGGCCATGGGCTTTATGTCACCTAGTGGTGTGAATGATAGAGACCACATAGCGCAGCGTTGAATGGCTCAGAAGAGGAACAAGAGAGAGTTGTCAATGGAGGAACGAGGGATGAGAGAACAAAGGGGAAGGGGGGGGAGGGGGGGTGTGTACTCACAGTGAGCTGCTGATCCAGTGGGTTAGTACACTCCGCCTATGGGGTTGGGGGGTGGGGGGGTGAGGGGAGGGAAGGTGCAACAGTGATGGAAACAATACTTACATACTTGCGCACGGGCCATGATATACTGTACGTGCAGAACACCGACAGACACGGCATGCAACACGGTACACTACTACTGCATTCATGGTGAAAAATATGTCTGGCCCCTGGAAACGTCCCCCATACCCCGTCACCGCTTTCAAGTCTTTTTCACGCCAACTTTGGGCTATTTGAAACGGTCGCGTTAGGGCCCATTTTTGCCAGAGTTCAACAGACTGAATATCATATAAGGCTTCAAGATCGGTCACATTTTTAGGCTCACGGTAAACGTACATTTTGCACAGCGACCAACCGTTACTCAACCGGCATATTAGGAAACGGTAGGTTAGGCTTGGCTTAGACTGGGACTCAGTAGGGGCAATGGGTTAAAAACATAAGCGGTAGCTCCGTTCTCTTGGTACATGAGAACCGAGTTACCTTGAGAAACGTGGTACTTGACTGACACGTAACTGGACAAACCTGGCCTGGGGGACAGAGAGCCGAGCAATGATAAGACAGGACATGAAGAAGAAGAAGAAGAAGCAGCCAGGCATGAGGTGCCACGGTAGCGTGTTAGTGCGCTGTGTAGAAGCATACACAGATGGTATGTTATGTATTAATAACACAAAAGACCCGACAAGACATGCTGCCTCTCCATAGAGCCTGGTATATGTTCAGTTGTGCTACAAACCCCATTTCAAGTGTAGAAAACTGGAAATGTTTATGTGAAAAATTGATTATTTTGCACTATGAGAACTGTATGTTCCTCATACATTATCGTGTTTGACTATGCAGCTATTATGTTCTTGGTGTTCCTGCCTGTCCCTATTGGCACAAGGTTGTGTGCCTTTCAAAGAGACACATGACACACAACACTCAACATCTGACTGGTTACTATGGTTACATAAGGGGAATAGTGTATATTATTCTAATATACAGTATAGAGTACAATATTGAATTATTTGACTGTATTGATGTCATGTTTGAGCTGAATAATTCATTATAATTGTAATTCCGGACTGAAATAGTAAAAGTGAGTAAAAAGTATGAGAAAACTCCTAAGGGAGGGTGGGTTGATTTTTAAATGACGCAAGTCTCCAGTCAGATAAAATCAACAGGATGAGAGCTAGCAGACAGACGCAATCCAAATAAGCATCCAATCGACTGGCCCTCGGTTCCACCCACACCCATATGAAACTATGGTGAGGCAATACATCTTTTGTCCAGTGATCTTACACAAAGTATACACAGCTAAGTAAGTACACTAAGCTCTATCATTAATAATCCCAAACGGTGGGTTTATAAAAACATTCATTGTTATTTCAAACTGTGAGTGTGAGTGAGCACGCAGCATTACCACAGTGTCACATGTTATTTTCCCTCCCAGTTAATCGAATGAATGCTTTCAAAAAAGTGCTGGAAAGTGCTGGTGGCTGACCTGTCGCCTGTCCTCCGGTGCCTTCAGGAACAGGGCGTTGATGAGGGCGATGGCGTAGGTCTGGATCTCCTGGTTGGACCTGCGGGGGAATGTCAGGACACGCAACAAACCATTAGAAGCATTTTGCTCCACAAACACGCCACAGCGAACCCTTACTAAACTACGGTTATTGGTCTGGGTTTGCCAGGGGGAGGATTTGGTCAATATTTAGGTTATTACTAATTTGACTATGACCACAAGGCTGAGGATGTTGGGAATCCTACCCTATTGAGCAAACCAGCTGCATCACATTGCTTATTGGGGTAAAAAACGATCTAAAGACATACTGGATTATTATCAACATAATAGGTTGCCATAGCAATCACCCTGAGGTGACTACATACACCCTCAGCTATTCCAGTCAACCGGGAGGGGCCAACAACTACAAAAAAACAACTCAACACTGCTACACTGGATTACTCCTCTCTCCTCTCTCCTCTCTCCTCTCTCCTCTCTCCTCTCTCCTCTCTCCTCTCTCCTCTCTCCACCCCCACCTCCCCTCCTCCAGGCCCCCCCCGCCCACGTGGGGGGACTCCTGTGCGTGTGTGTATGCTCACACTTGCAGGTGCCCGATGAGCTGTCCCACGGTGATCTCCTGGGCCACGCGGTGGTACAGGCTGTGGCTGTTGAGCACCATGCTCTCCAGGATGGCCAGGGAGCGCTGCAGGATGGACACATCCACCATGGGCTGGTTCACGTACCCGGCGATCTGCGGACAGCAGCGGGGGTCCAAGATTAAGCCCTGCCACCAGCCAACGGCTGATAGATTTGACCATTCGGCAGGTTACAAAAATGCATGGCTACGTATTAAAAACAACTTGCTTGGACGCTCGATTTTTCCACTCTTGCAGGTACAAAATTACTAACCCTAACCCTAACCCTGGACACCAGGCAGCACGCACGCATGGTTCACTCGTCTGAAGCGGGCAGCATATTGCTACTACATGAAAGAAAGTATTGCGGCGGGGAAAATGAACCAACACAGACCTTTTTCAAAATCGAGGCGGACATGATTTATTTTGATTGCTTTTTGCTTGATATCCCGTCATAACCACTGATCCAACCTAATATTGAGTGCCACTATCTTCAAATGAAAATAAAGACGTGTTTTTGTCACTCTCTGCTCAGTTATGGGGACGCCTGGTTTTGTCTAAACTGTTGAATGTGAAATGCAACACAGGATATTTTAACTGGATTTGTAGGCGGGTGTGTTATGGTGCTTTGCTAATCTGCTCAGCGCAGTACACTGTGTGTGCTGCTGTTAGTGTAGATGTGTTTGTGAGTACAATAACAGATGTGTGACTGGTTGTGACTCACCCTGGAATCGCTTATGCACATGAACACAATTTTTTTTAAATACATTTTCTCACTTTCTCTGTAGAAAAAGCAGAACGTTAATGATGAAAGACAACTTGAAATTGCAATGAATCACACACCACCACCTTGCCCTGCTGTGCAATGTCCTGTCCTAATCAAATGTTCTACTTAGAGACATATCACACTTTTTGAAAAGCAGGACACACACACACACACACACAAAGTCAATAGTTCATGCAAGCAGTGGTACACTTTATCTGGATAGTTCACTTTACGCTGTTCACTCTACTCATGTTTTTTTTTTTAAGTTTATGGCAATAATTGCAATAATGCGTTAACAAAGGCAGTGCTGCCATTTGTTATAAGAAAATTAAGCAGCTTCGAATCTTAAATGTAAAATTAGCTCAATATGCAGGGTTATTGGTTTGTCCTAGCAGTTTAAATTATGGAAAGGAAATGAATTGCTGAGCAAGCTTATATTTAGGATAAGATAATATAAGATATAATAAATAATAATTATCTCATACTGTGATAACAATGTACAATGAACTCTGTTCAGTGTGAGAGTTGCCAATGATTTAGGGCCTGTTACAGAAAGCCAGATATCTTAACTCAGATTCAAATGAAATACTGAATTGCATGGCATTATGGGTAGCAGTCTGTTGGTGGGCCAATCAAAATGCTTGCTCTAATCACCCAGAACCCTTAAAGGTCTGTGCATTTTAATGACTTCAGACGTCCTCTACGCTGGGACTGGGAAACTCTGTACAACTTCACTCTGACCTACAATCTCTACATTTAGTCCTCTATGTACTGCTTGGGATGTGGGATCGGGATAAGAAATGCCACATGGCTAAGTAAATCACCAATAAAAAAAAAACACATTTTCCATGAAGAGATGTCTGGAATTTGGACACATATCTGCCGAGTCAACCCACAGCTCTGCATGGACTGTGCTGAGCGGACATGAGTTTAGCTTTTCACAAGGTAGAAAAAATAAACACCAGCCTTCTAAGTAACATAAGGCACAGCGAGTTGCTAGGCAACAGCAACCCACTCAGTTCCGGCATGCACAAAGGGTGCAAGGTCAAGTAAATGAAAAGAAAAGAAAATATTGTCAATTCATGCGCGGCGCTTGAAGCCAGAGCTCGAAACTTTTTGCATGAAACGTAACTTTTCTCATAAAACCCGAGACGGCATTAAAGAATTAAACAGTTAAAAAATAAATGGTTAATCAAACCTGTTTAATGAAGGAGAGGGAAAGAAGGTCCCAGGAAACTATGCCATGGTCCATCAGCTCCAGAAAGGCAGTGAGTGTGAAAGCCAGCATCTCACCAAAGCTTCAGGAAAACAGAAATTGCACATTAGCTTTTTATTCCCCATGTTTTCACAATTTCATTCAGCGCTTTTAGACTTGGCTTTGATGTTATCAGAGAAAGCAGGAGCAGGAGGGGTCCTTAAAACTTTACACTACACTGCACATTACAACATGCAACATCTTAGAAAATTGAGGGGGTAGGAAGAAAACCTACGGTTAAACATTATGCCCCTAAAATATATAGCAATAGTAGCGAGGGGAAAAATATAATCACCAATAACATCACAAAATCAAAACCCCTCCAACAAATGTTAAATCCAGAGTTCAAGGTGATTTCCAGCTGTGAGTGCACCAGTGTCTGTATTTGTCTGTATATTTTGGATTCAAAACTCACTGAGTGCCACTCTCTACGAGTCGGGCCAGCGTGCCGATGCCCTCCATGTTGATGAACTCGGCGGCGAAGGTGGGGTCGGCAGACAGCTTGGCCAGCTCCTTCAGGGCCTCCAGGCGGGCGTCGATGCCATGGGACTGGATCCTTTCTAGTAGCTGACGAGCTGCACGGGCCTGGCCCCATTCATCAAGCACATACTCCATCGTATTATACACACGCAATTGTTTTTTTCATCCCAAAGAAATGTATTGCGGGCAGATTTTTTTTTTTTTTAACTTTCTCTGAGATCATTATGCTTAAAAACCAGACATGATGAAAACTTCAGTGACTTGTGAGATGTGTTAATGACTTTTTCCTTTGTTAACTTGTAACATACAATGTTAGGCCCTGTCGTCAATGGACCCAGTAGTATAATACATGACACACTTACAAATGAATAAATACTAGATGTAAAAAAAAAAAGCAAACAAGGAATAAAAGCAAATAAAAGCCCCTTACAGGAGAAATTGCAAGGCGCAGGATCGTTCCATTCTTGATGTCACAGCGACTCTACAAGACAAAAACAGAAGAAAAGGTGAGCAGTCTGAAAAAGTCAAACTCAGATCGCAGTCATCCCAGAACTAGGAAGAAGAAGAGGGGCTCACCTGCTCTGTGATGTAGAGCTGGGGGCCATCTGCATATCTGAGAGCAAACTGCTCTGCACCAGGACAGTGACCACCTATGGACGCACAGGGGAAACGATTGAAGGTCGCATTAGCTCACAGTAGCCCAGGCAAGGAGCATGCATTGAAAAATGCATGTTTCTCAAAACAGAATGTGGGTAGGCTGTTTTCACCCCACATAGATTACCACACATTTACAAACAGTACATGCGTGGTAAAAAGAGAAAGATTTCAAATCTAGCGGTGGCCTCCAGAAGGTCTATTCGTTACGGCAGATGGAGGATTTATGGAGAGAGGACACAATAAGTAGGCGTTCTGCGTGTACGGAAAGCTGCTCCACAGGGAGGAAGGAAGGCAGCACATTTAAATGCAACGGAAATGGATTTTTTGGCAGTGTTTATTGTCAGAATATACATGAGACAAGCCATAATGGGAAAATGAAATGCATTCACTTCTAAGAGGGCACTGGGGACAAACAGAGTCAGGGACAGCAGAGGCGACGTCTGATTTAAGAACATGAAGGTGTCCCTTGAACCAAGGATGACGCTTCATTAGACAGGAGAGGATAGAAAAAATTGGAAGTGGGATGTATTTAAAAACTAGCATTTTCAAAAAAATACCATATAATTTGTAGTCCTCAACCATTATTCATCATATTGTACATTATTTCCAAAACCCTTAGTTTTACATGACTGACCATCAGAAGTGCTTTTAAAAAAACATGAAACTTGAAGCCAAATCAACACTGCTGTACTACTGGTGGACTATTCGTTGTTATTCTGGTCTTTGGTGACTATACACTTTACTACACACATTGAATGACTATTGACTATATTGACTATTACACATAAACTAAGTAAATCAATTTGGAAAGAGTGGTACTCACCCATCACATACCTCCCTTACAATTGAGGACAAAGGTTTTTTCTGCAAACACACAAAATATTGTATACGCATGGGAAATAACTTAATAACAACAAAAAGGCCAGGAAATGTCATAATAAATAAACAAGATAATTTGAAGGAATGCATACACATACAACATTGTAATCTTTTGTTAAAGGGCCTCTATTTTACCACCAGGTGTGATATTTAGCCAGTCAAAATCAAAGTAAATCTACCCTCTAGTATAGTGACATCACAAGTGGGAATGTTCACCCAGATTTATGATAACTAGTAGGCTGATCTATCCATCATACATCTGGGTGGATGGATTTTGACTTTGATTTTGACTGGCTTGTAATGGCGATTCTCACCTGGTGGTAAAATAGGGGCCCTTTAATACAGTCTGTAGTTCATCTGTACTATCTGTTATATAACAGCAACATTGTCGAGCTCAGGTTTTCAACTAACTGTTTAGCCAACTGGTTTCAACAGGATAACAAAGGCGTATAAAGGCATGCAAATGTAACAAGTACCGACCTGGTCGATCTCAATAAGTTGTGCGTTGGCACCGGGCCACTCAATAGCAACCTTCACAATGTCAGATGGGGGCGGCATCACTGCTGTTTTGTTTGTTTACAAGATCCTGTGAAGTAAACAAACCACTTTTTAATAAAAGCTTTTCAACAACTCAGTGACTCGGTGGCCTGAGGTTAGTTTCATGACTGTTATTATACCACATGTATACTTTGACTTCTCAGGATCATTGCTGGATTGTATTAAACAAATGGTGGCACTGGAGAGCTGGAGTCACACTGATTAAAGTCATCCTCTTGTACGCTTGCCATCATAATTCAGTATGCTGTTCCCTTTTCATACTCCACGTCAAAAGTTTCTGGGCTGATCCTGGGTTTAAGCTCAACATAAATATAGATTCATAAATATACCATATAGCATTGTTTCTTTTCTCAAATACTTGAACAAAACATAGCAATACATCACCTAATTGAAAGGTGATGAGTTGATCAATCAATCTCACAGTGCCTGCTGTCCAAACCATTGTGCCAGCATCCCTGCAAAACAACACACTGCGTTATAGATCAGCAAATATTTGCCCTGCAAAAAATAAAAATAAATAGCATGCATTTAAATGAGGCAGAGCCCAAAATGTATTAAAACCTGACAACTTTTAGGCAGGCCTAGGCCTACACCCACAGCTCATTTCAGCCCCAGTGAGGCGGCTATCCAAGCACACATAGGCCTCAGACAGACAAGTGTTGGTGTTAGTGTTAGTTTTTTTTTGTTACACTTGAAATGTGCGTTTTAAAGCCTGCCTATAACCGCTAGAGGGTAACATTGGCATTAAACCGGCGTGTGCAGAAAGAGTTGAGAATGGCTCTCAACTCCCATCTTCAGGATGAGGATTGAAAACATCCCCCGTTTTCCCATTCCCAACCAAAAATGTGACAATCGCGCACAAGGGACCTTACCCGATGCCACGATATACCCCAGTATACCTCACGTAGTATGAATGGACGAAGGGCTTATCAAAAGGTTACATTTATACATCTATATCGACATGTCGTGGATGACGTGGTCTCCGGTCTCCGGTCTGCGATCGCGATCGCAGGGTTTTTGTGTGTGTTGCCATGTTTTCCACCCGTTGGTTGCAGATGGTCAGATGATCATAATGTAAAACCAAGGCATGCTTCTTGCAACTGCGATCAGCCACAATTAAAGACGACCACTACAATAGACCGTGGTGACATGATGGGGGTATACAGTATAGCGACACGGATCAGCCACGACGCATACACACGTTTGAAGGGAACAACGTCGTGAGCCGCTGCTGCCATGTTGGGAAGTTGCAGAGGCACGCGTCTAAGGATGGGGATGATGCTAAACACAACCTTTCTTTTTTTTTGCTATGCAACACCACCAAAAACAAAACAGCACACTAAAACCAACCCCCCCCCCCCCTAGGTCATCCCCGCATGCATGCATGCCTGTATTCATGCATGCATGCAGGCATGCATGACTGTAGCCACTTCACAAAAGGGGGTGGTTGGGGGGGGGGGGGGGGGGGTCTGCTTGCCATGGCTATTCCTTCAACATAATAGGGGGAATAAAGCAGCGAGTTAAACATCCCCAGACATGTCATATTGGTCGGTGTGATCCGTCATTGGCTGGCTCTCCGCTCCGCTCCTCCATTAGCAGCTCCCCCCCCCCCCCCCCCCCCTATGCAATCCCAGCGAGTTTCCTGCGTCCCGGTTCCCCCCCCCCCCCCCCCCCGGTCCAGGACCCCGGTCCAGAATCCCGACCAGGACCCCGACATCGCCCTCCCCCCCCAAGTCGCTAAGCACCCATAACGCATCGGTATCGGTATCGGACGTGACTTACCCTGTAGCTCGGCCATGGATGCTGTTTTGAGATCTCTCTCTCTCTGTCTCTCTCCCTCTCCCCCCCCCCCCCCCCCACCTCCCTCCCTCCCTTCCTCCCTCCTCCTCCTCCCTCCCTTCCTTCCTCCCTCCTCCTCCAACGCAGTACTCTCGGAAACGGGATCCAAGGATACCACGCCTTGTGGGAGGGGCACTACAAGGTAGACGCAACTGTCTGCAACGAGTGGGGATTTTCTCATTAAAAAAAACGTATAATGTGAAATGCAAAAATGTCACATTGTTGCACATACAGCGTTAATAACACGTGCCATGGTGCAATATAGTGTTGGCAGTGGTGGCTTGTTTCGCAATTAGTTAAACACTGTGGAAAAAGAAGAAGTGCATTCAATTACTGTTTACATGTAGTTTTTCTGGGTTTTTTTGTGTTTTTTTCATGGATTTTTGTCTTCTCTAATCTAAATGAAATGTATTTCTGCCATCTATCTTTGACCATCAACGTTGACCTAATGAACAATGTTCTCATATTTCTCCATCACTGCCCCCTCCCTCTGGAACTCACTCCCCAAACCCATCTGCACACACCTCCCAACCTCCAAGACCACGCCCAAGACTCACCTTTTTAAATGAGCTTTTAATATATAATAATGTGTTTCATACTGCTCTGTTTTATAGTATGTCTGTTTTTAACTATTTTGACTTGCTCTATTTTATGATTTTAAAATTGTAAAGTGTCTTTGAGCTTCTGTAAAAGCGCTTACAAATAAAAACAAATATTATTATTATTATTATTTATATTTCAATAGTGATTTTGATGCACTCCCCATTGGCTGCATTTACTACACGTGTTATGATCAATAATAAAACATAGGTTACATTAACAATACATAGAAAGGATACATTAAAGCAGAGCGGGGGAAAAAAAGTAAAACATATCTCGACTTACACCACTTTATCATACGTGTTTATTAACGAGGCACACGCATACAACTCATAGTATCATAGTCATACGAGCAAACGGTCTTAAAGGAAAATGATTTACTGCAACAACAGAAACACCAATACAACTCTTTTTTTTCCTTTTTTTCTAAGGCATACCATAGCACAGGAAGGGACCCCACACCAGAGGGCCCTCTTTGTGGGTTTCCCTGGGTCATCACAGTTGAAGACATGTAAATGCATCAGACCCATCTAGATAGCACACCTTTACCTTTACACCCCCCCCCCCCCCCCCCCACGTCCCCCCATATTATATGCCACGCCTTTTAAAATGTGCAGTAAAGGAGCCGTTACTGCACAGGGGGACACGAGTTACGAGCCATACACTCCACGCAGTAAACCTATTTGGATGAGGGGAGAGATGGGAGGAATGTACAGGTGATGTTGGAATGAGCACCGAGGGATCACATCCGTGAAGAAAGAGTCTAAGGGTCCAATTATGAAGCCTTAAAAAAAAAAAAAAGGACACCGAAGGAGGGCCACACAATGCGGTGACCTTGACCCTTGAACATGTCATTGAGTTACAGATCGCAGGTCACATGGCGACAGAGCATCACAGTATCAGATACAACAAAAGCATCGGATTTACTTTTGTTAGTATCTGCGAGGGGGGGACAACTATTTACTCAACTATTTACCTTTGTTAGCATCCGCAACGTCGGTGACAACTAGGGACAGTTAGAATGGTTATAAACACAAAAGCTCCAACCAAACAGGAAACAAATCAAAGAAGACTGGCTTGAGATGTGCGTTGAAGTGGAAGTTGTGCATGGGATGAGACATCTTTCAAGTCTAAGCACATTGCACCATGGTAACCTCATATACATCACTCACGTCACCTAGAAGTGCTATTCTATTCCAAGTACATCTGGAATACAATAGTCCAATGCATGCATGGGACCATTACATAGATAGTGTTTTTAACAGATTATAACAATTAGAGCACAATAATGAAGACTTCAATTCTATTCAACACTTCCTGCATTTCACAACACATGCCGACATCGTACAATAGTATTTATATTTGAAATTTACAAAAACGTCATGGGGCCATGCAGGGTGCACAGTACACAGATATAAAGACCTAAATTCGATGATTCCTATAGATAAGATGCAAGAGGTTGTTTAGATTGCACACAAACTTAACATAAAAAAACCTGTCACTTTGAATTAGGGGTCACAGATAAATAAGACAAATTCAAAACAGTGTTCAGCAACAAAATGTTTTGTGTGTGTGTGTGTGTGTGTGTGTGTGTGTGTGTGTGTGTGTGTGTGTGTGTGTGTGTGTGGGTGGGTGTGTGTGTGGGTGTGTGTGTGGGTGTGTGTGTGGGTGTGGGGGGGGGGGGGGGGTAATCACAAAATTAATTAGAATAGAACCTATGGACAAACATTAAGTTTCCTTGTGTGGGGAAACTACAGTCAATAATGATCCATTTGGTAAACTAAGCTCATAGGTCTATGTCCAAGTCACACAGACTTGGCCAGTCATAGCAAACAGTGTGCAATTGTCTAGTCTAAAAACACTCTTATCAAGAGTACTCCAATCTAAAGTCTGGAGTATGTCTTTAGTCTAAGTTTTTAGTTTAAGTTTAGACAACTCACAAAGCACACACAATCCAGCTTTAAAAAGTTTTAGGTAAGAGAATCATCACTATACAGGACAAATTGTAATTATGATTTTCCTACTTGCCAGGACATAATTATGTAACGTCCAGCATGGATGGGGGGGTATCCCCCCCCCCCGCCAATCCAGCTCAGCAGTATGCAACCCTATGAAGCTCGGACTGAGGGCACCAATGCAATATTAAGGCAGGGATTTAAAAGGGGATTCTACAGGTTGAGAATGGCAAACGTGAAAAGAATACAATCATGCATCCTTGAATATTCTGATATACGTTTTTGATTTTAAGAAAATATAATCAGGTCCCTATGAAATATTTCATTTGAAAATAAAATCTATACAATAAATACAAATGTTCTTTACTTTTATCATTGATTAAACATTTACCTAACTGAATATCTTACTACAAGATTTTCTTTCCTGTTTGAATGTTGAGAAAGGGCATGTGTGACAGATTCAAGTCAGAATCAGCAGTTTTAAATATGAGAGCCTTCGTGTTTCGCCTTGTGTGCTGAAGTAAGAAGTTTAAACGTTCATCATGGGACACATAACTTCTGTTTTAGTAGTTTCCAAGTACCCTTTCACAAGTATCCTTCCACAAAAGATTAACTCATATTTGGCTATGATAACAGAAATGAATGTGAGCAGATTTCTGCTTTGTAAAAGTAGGTGACTTTTTGTTTCCCTATTTTAATTAATTTGATGCCCAACATGTTGCAAACAATGTCTTTTTACATTTAAGTATGCTTCCTTGACCTTTTAATTTTTGCAGGACAAGAATAAATAATACTTGAATAATCATGCAACAAAATTAACAATTTCTACAAGCAATTTAGCAAATATATAAAACATTTGCCAACTTTGATACTAGATTTACACGTTCACATACATTTCTGTTGAATGTGACTTTTACTTTGATCCCTCCTTTTTATAGTTTTAGCTCATTTGAATATTCTACGTGATAAAATTATTTTATATACTGTACCAAAATGAGGAGGGTTAATATGTAGATGGGGTAAAAACCTTGCGACAATATAAATACGATCTTATGCATAAATTCATGTATGGTGCACTCATGGCCCCACTAACTCACCTGACATAAACACTGATTTATTCACAAGATGAAATTGTAATTTACATTGATTTTTGAGTTACAATTATTCTGATGAAGATGCCTCGACATCAGCAATGGCAACACAAGAACAAGCATGATATCAAAATGGATTAACAAGATCTGACTTTCCTTTTCCCTGAAAGTGCCTTTGAGATGGAGGGATGAGAAAGGACCGGGTACAGAGAGGTAAAAAGGTGAGAGTGGAGTATGTGTATGTGTGTGTGTGTGAGTGTGTATAGACCACTACCAGTCTGCATTCTCCCAGCTTTCCTCAGTGGGCTTTGAGGGGCTCTTCTTAGCCTTTCCGTCGCCCGCCTTCTCCCAGTTGTTGTCCCAGGCCTCCCAGCTGTCTCCTGTGCTGTGTTTGTTGTTCGACGCTGCCTCCGAGCCCCAATTGTCCCAACTGTCGGAGCACTTATTCGCAGAGTTGTCCGCGACGGTCCAACTGTCGCTGCTGGGTGACTTCTTTGGCTTCAGGGATGTGTTGCTGCCAAAGGTTTCCCAGAAGTCCTTTGCTGGGGCCTGTCCGGAGCCAGCCTGGTAAACCCCAGTGGACTCCATGTTCTGATAGCTGTCTCCGGTGGACCTGTAACCCAATGAGTTTGGGGTTATACTTCGCTCAATACTTTTGCTGCACATTGCAAAAGCACTGAAGTGACTTGGAGATGACGGTCACTACCATACAGTACTCACCCATCCTCTGTCTTTCCCATGAAGAGATCAGTCAGTTTGGAGCTGGCCCCCTGAACCTATGGAAAGAGTTTCAGTTTAGTCTGTTTCTCAGCATTACTTTTGAATATTAATTATGCAAAATGGTTATCGTTTCATTTTGTAGTTAATTTCTGATTATACAAATTATATTCTGGACAGTAAATGGAAAACACATTTTAAGAATACAACTTGAGATTTTAGTGTTAGAATTGAATATAATATTTAGTGGAGAATATAAATGTATCACAGGTATTGTATCCATAGTATATCCAGTGGAAAACCTTTAATAACAAATTAATATTTTCAAATGCTGTATATACTATACTACTATTTACATTTTAAAGGATAACTTTGGGATTTTTCAACCTGAACCCTATTTTCCCCTCATTTTGGGTCTCAGTGACTACTGACACAATCAGTTCAATACTGGACCAATTTCAAAAATTGTTGTCCGAATAAGTCACACAACACAAGACCCAACATGATGAGAAAATAGGGTCGGGGTTGAAAAATCGGTTGAAAAGTAGTCATCATTCATCAATATCTGGTTCACACAATCTTTAAGCCGTCTTTAGCCATAGTCTCGGCACTGTCCTCCATGTAATGACTTCTAAAACTAGTAGATTTGCAAAATGACTTCTCATGCAAAAATAGAATACAGTACTCACCACCAAATAAATGGCAGCAAAAGAAAAATGGAAAATTCTGTTAATATTGTTCAAACATATACAACACACCCAAACCAGTCTCCTTTCAGGAATCTGACTGGAAACAACAGACTACTTAGTCATTTTTCCATTGACTCGCTGTGCTTATGGTTTTATAAAGGGAGTGAGAGAGTCAGAGTGTTAATCAGGGCCAATGAGTAGGAGTATGACAGGGTTAGGAGGCAGCGTTCCTTGCCGAGGAGACTGGTTATGGATTTGCCCAGTGCAGCAGAGGTCTATCCTCCACGATCCTACCTTGTTGGCCAGCCCAGAGATGCCTACTGTCATTTCATCTAGCAACTTCCCTTCTTTAACCTGGATAAGCCACAGTATTAAAAAAAAATAAGACTTCTCTTCATTCAGCCATGTGGATACAGCCATACGATGTCGTATATACTTGAGTAACCATATTACAAAACATACTTTACAACAATGATGAAAAATTGTTCTGATGTTACAAGTCATCATGCAAACACATTCTTTGTTAGTCTAGACAAATGCAGCTAAGTTGTGCGGTTCTAAACATTCAATGTTACACAGACACACAGACACACACACACACATCGACAATGGCCACTGCACGTTAGAACGCAAAAGCAAACAAAGTATTGTGTGGTACACATGTTGTTGTAATACATCTTGATAAGTGACCTTTCTGCCAAGCACACTTGGCACAATTATTACAGAACATATCACTACAATGTACACAGAGCCAAAACAGTTTTCCCAAAACAGTTTAAACAACAGCGGCAGAGAAGTAAAAAAAATCCCTGGGCGTGTGCAATACCTCCATGAAAGATATTTGAGGAGAAGGCAAGGACTCCTAGTACATCACAGTGATATAGTCAGCAATACCACAGCGTTGTCTTTAAGTGTCTGCGGTACCAAAAATTGCATCCAACTGCTGTTGTCTAGAAAGACGATACTTCTCTAGAAAGACAATAAGCCGATTAAAAGCACTGTTGCAGTTTGTCTTTTCATAGCGGAAGATTTCATAAGGAAGCATAGAATCACACCATTCATAATCCTTTAAATCCAACAGTTCAATATTTTGCACAAGCCGGGGGTCTGCCTGGAAAGGCCATCAAATCAAAGATGTTAACATTAGATTTGCTGCTTTTGTCGGTTAACAGTGCAGAGCCACCTCCCATACGCATCGTGTTGAAAACGCACATTCACATCTGAAGCCGTTTACTGTCTGTAGCACTACAGCCCGCCACCAAGTCAACAACTTCAAACATCAATGTTACCTTTTCCTGGGTAGGTTTGATAACATTCTCATTTATTGTCTGTCCTAACTCTGTGGCCTGGTTGGAAGTGGGAAGGAAGAATTCACTTTAATGAAATAAGAGACATCCAACAGTCGTAATGCAAAAGGAACACTAAGGCACTGAGTGGCGATTGCATCACGTGTGAGTAATCATTCCATGTGGCACTGAAGGAGCAAAGGTGTATTGGTGCAGCGGTTGATCTAACTCACTGCCTTGACCAATCCCATGGGACTTCAATTTCTTATGAGTCTGATCTTACCAAATGTGTCCAAATTAATGTTAATCCGTTTTATGAATAATCCATTTTATGAATAATGCATTTTTATTTGGGTTCAAATTAGGGCTGGGCAATAATTCAATATTATCGTTTATCGACTTTGAATGGTATTGTATTGTCATGAAATGAAGATATGATATATGATATATGATCAAATATGAGGTTTGAAATGTCAGAGAGAAAAATTAGTTTTAGTCTGATACCGTACTCGACATTTCCATATACTTCAATGTAATGACCCTCAGTTAGTTTATTTTAAATTCATAAACATATTGTGATATTTATCAATATTTATCCATAATCGCCAAGCCCTAGTTAAAATAGATTAAAAAAGTGAGTTTACCCACAGAGCTGATTGCTGTTAAATTCCCCACACACACCATTACACCTCTGAAACAATGTCAGCTGAACATGGAGCCGCCATGCATGAATGGATATTCCTTTGGCAACAGGACGCCATAACTCAAGTTAAAATATCATTTATTTTAGTCTAGATGATTCCAACATCATCTCTCAAGTTATTTTACTATTTTACTTCTAGCTAGCGACCCATTGCCCGAGAGATCATCCATCAAATGAGTAAATAAGATAGAAAGCAGAATCGGGGATGTGGTGACATAATCAAAGTTACATATACATGTGATGAATGTCAAATGCAATAGTTGCATTCAAAATCACAAGCCACAATTGGCACAAAATGAAAATCCCCAAATGAAACGAAAAAAAGTGGCAAATGTTAGCGTTATAGTGAAAGGGCCATGCTGCTGGTATGTTTTACCGGTTCTGGGGGCGCTTTATAGCCCTTTAACTACATCCAGAGGAGGCAGAGGAAGGTTAAAGAAGGAGAGCTGTTCACAGCCAGAACGAGTCACTCATGCATATTTAAAAACGCAAACGTTTAAATATGTGTATAAAGAAATTAGTATTTAAAAATACTAATCAGAAATAAAATGAGAAGGTCTACAAACTTGAAAGAATCGTGTTTTCTTTTTGTATTTATGATTATCATCATGATTTATGGCAAGGATTTAATTGCATTTTGAATTTTGTACATTTTATGTGATTGCATATAATGTTCCTACCTTTAGAGTTGCTTGGTTTGCCAGTTTTGCCGTCTGTATCGAGTGTAAGACAGAAAGCAAAAGTACACTTGAATTTAAAATCAGATGTGTTTAGAACTTGTCTCGTCTAAAATATGATACATCTTAAGTTGTTTTTCCCTTTTAAACATTATTAGGCGCTGCATGATAATATTTATTCGATGGATATACTTACGTTATCTTTAGCAACAGAGGCAAACTTGCTGGCTCCGACAGCAAAGCTGCTCCAACCCTTGTGAAGAAAAAAAGGCCATTTTAGAGAGCCATTCAAACAATGACTCACCCGACTGTAGTGTTAAAATGTTGTGACGTACTGAATATATAGACGTCATGGCGTTGTTCAGGAAGTCGTCTTCCTTCTTCTCTGGGGTCACCGTGTTGCCAAAGCCGACGTATCGGTTCTCTTGATTTCCACTATAGCCTCCTCCGCTAGAAGTGTGATGCATGGGAAAACATTAAAGCCCATCTTATCTGACCTAGACACTACTGGTTGATAATACATACAGAATAGATGTGAGGAAGGTTTGTATGTAATTATTATTACCTTTGATAGGAGTTCACATCATCACTCAACCAATCTTCAAACGCCTTGTCACCAGGCTTTGAAGGGTTTTGCCCAGATGCTACTGAGCTATACAAGACAAATAAAATATGAGTCAGTCAATGAGTTCACTGTATTGGCAATTCCACCAAAGAAATCCTAGAACACACCAAAACAGGATTTAATTCAAGTTTACCGACTAGAAGTTGACAAGCCAGTCTTAGGTTGAGGAGATGTCCAGTTTTTGGCAGAGGAAGTCTCGATGGACCATTCCTTTCCGTCTGCTAATGTAACAACCTGTTATAGACATACAACATGGGGCACATTTAGTCTAATTGCTATGATTAGTTCATAGTGTGCAACGTTAAACTTTTCTAGCAGGGCTAGCAAATGAGCTACCTTGTCTCTGAATAGGGCCGCAGCCTTGCTGTTGTATTTCTCCTGCAAACTCCAAGTGGGATCATAATCATCCTGGAGCTCAAGAAACAGGCGGAACTTTCCATTCCCGCCGGCCTTCATTTTTTCAAGCTCAACATCCTTCCACTTGTCCATGGTGACAGAGCGCACAAAGCTATAGAGGGATGGCATGTTATATAAAGGAATTAAGAAATACATTTCAAGTTCACTGTAGCCATTACAAATGTACTCTCATTATACTAGATGTAGTAATAACTGTTAGGTCAACTGTCAAAAGAATGACGAAAATTCATTCAAAGTTATTATACTTGATGATAAATCATAATGCAATACCCAACTGTTTTTAAAAGCTACTTGATACTTTTGACTTTAAGAAATTCTTTTTTTTTCATTCTTCATATATTTCATATATCATTGCTGCTGCACTGATTGTACTCTTGTATCTTTCCTGCGCTCTTATTCAAACCATTAATAAACTCCTACAAATATGTTGACGGGGCAATTGAAA
The DNA here is from genome assembly GCA_030340625.1 of Merluccius polli. Taxonomy (NCBI): domain Eukaryota; kingdom Metazoa; phylum Chordata; class Actinopteri; order Gadiformes; family Merlucciidae; genus Merluccius; species Merluccius polli. Next base: position 289,685 of record JAOPHQ010002850.1, on the reverse strand, counting down.
TGTCATATTTTACAATAAAGTTAGCACATTTCATATAACTTAGCTAATAAACATTGTAATCTTATTTAAAGATTTCATAATACAGCAATGTTTGGTAAATGAATTTGTTACATGCGATACGTCATTTGGATTTGAGACGTACCTGAGATGTACGCCCAAGCCCCTGTGCTTCCCAGAGCACTCGAGACAAATCCATATGCCATATGTAACACTAACCCACTGGGGGTTAAAAGCACCACACTCGAAGCAAAGCTGTAAAAAATATTTTGGATTTATAGTTTTTTAGATGAATATAGAAGGTACATTGATCTATAAAGAACAAAGGGGATGAGGGATTTGATGATAGAATATTTTGATTTAAAGGTGCAGTGAGTAGGATTTAGTGGCATCTAGCAGTGAGGCAGATTGCAACCAACTGAATAACCCCCCCCCCCCCCCCCCCCCCCCCTCCATCCCTCACCCCTGATCCCTCACTCCTCACTCTTCACCTTCCAACGACCTGTGGCTTGTAAGGCGCCAGTAGCTACTTCCAAAATGATGTCATCCTCTATGATAACTTTGAGTAGCCAGGTGTCAAGTGATGAGGTTTTTTGATAGATTAATAAATTGTATTACGTTATTTAGTCTGTAAAACTATAGGTCATAGCTTACAAGTAAGATAGTGATTATGATTGTTAATTGTTCTGCATTGTGGTAGCGTTTTATTGCCAACGTTACTCTCTAGAGCCGTTTGTCCATTCTGGGCTCCTGTAGAAACACGGCGGTCTCCGTGGAAGAGGACCCGCTCCCTATGTAGATAAAAGGGCTCATTCTGAGGCAATGAAAACACAACGATTCTTATATTCATGGGATTATACACTAATTATAACATACTTATGAACATTATTTGATTCCATTTCTGCCATTAAATCCTACACACTGCACCTTTAATATTTTCACAATTGCTTGAACCAAGAAGAACAGCTTTTCACTTCAGGTACTTACATTGTTTTCATTTTCGGTCCGTACTTCCTTCAGCACTCTCCTGGTCCTGGGACTTGCCATTTTGCCACACTAACAGAGAAGGTAAAAGGCGAAGGTGAAAAGCAGCCTAAAATAGTACACAACATGTGTACAAGCTTAGTGCGGTACAGTCTCAACATCCACCGACCAGGAACCTCATCTGAAACATCGCCGATGAGGCCAACATACTACTCGGTAGGGGAAATCTGGACTAGCAGATGAAGAAAAGAAAAAACACAATACACACAGGTGTACAACTGTACATGAGAAAAATAAAAGGTTTCCTCAAAGTATATTAGCCTTTTAGTGGCAGTGGCAGGTTTTCACCCCCAGCTGAAAAGAGCCAACGTTACATCATACGCCAGCTTTGGCCACGATTTGGCGAAACATTAACATTAAGACTAAACATATAAATGTTCAGGTGGTTATTATGACATTGGCCGAGGCTCGCATGATGCCACATCCCGAGCCGGATATTGATTATCACCGTGCCTAAAATGAATTAGGACCGGCGGTGTATTGATGATGACTGCTACCGCTAACTGAAGTCCTCACTCCTCACCTGTCAGCGAACGGTGACGTGACTCTGGTCTGGGTTTGGGTTTTTTAAACACTCCGAGAAGACACAATGTCCGCTCTCCAAATGGCTCAGGAAGTACCGGATGGCGACCCGCTCCGACCGGCAGCTAACGCGGTACAACTCGGCTATGAACGCTGCTGGCTGCTGATGCTAAACACCGGTGGCCATGTTGCCGTTTGCCTACGTTGGCACTGCAATGCATTCTGGGAGTCGGTTCGCCTTCCCCCCCCGTCGGCTCTTCTTCGGCTTCTCCTCGGCGGGCGCGTCAAGGCAAGAGCGCCCATGCGCGCGACATCGTCTGGTGGGAATTGGTAGTAAGGCCTGTCCATCAGCACAGGGTTAGGGTTAGGGTTTGGGGGGTTTTCGTTCATGCGGGTTAAAGAACCCTTGGTGCACAGGCAACACCAACCCCCTCCCTCTCCCCATTTTCCCGGGCCCCAGAGAGGGATCCTTTCTGCGCTTAAAATGTTGGTGGCTGACACCAGGCACACCGCCGGTACCCAGGGGTCCGGGTTCCATTCTCAGCCCCCGGCACACGAGGTGCGAGTTAGTACTACTGTGTTTGGCTCCAGGTTCCATTCTCAACCCTCGCGCACCGAGGGCGGGTCAGTACTGACGGACACCAGGTCCGCAGCGCACCCGGTGAGAGCCAGGGCGGCCCCACAGCCACCCACCAAGGCTCAACCGGAGTTGAGTAGGTCCCCACCCAAACAACCCTCCGGCCCCCGCAGGGCCCGACCCCAAGCCTTGCTGACGGGGTTAGGGTTAGGGTTGGGGTTAGGTTAGGGTTAGGGTTAGGGTTGGGGTTAGGTTAGGGCAGGGGTCGGGAACCTATGGCTCGCGAGCCACATGTGGCTCTTTTGCCGACGGCCGGGGCTCTCGGACGAAATTAGTTGAGGGGGGAAAAAAATGTAATCAAGGAATCAGATTGTCTAATATAATGCTAAAATAACAGTCAATACTAGGGGAGAGCTGTGTCGATTGAAACACGTCATTACATTCGGAGAAAACCGTAAAGGAATCGCCCCCCCCCCCCCCCCCCCCCCCGGCAACAATCGCGCAGCCCCCCCCCCCCCCCCCCCCCTCCGTCAACAACCGCGCCGGGGCCTATCATCATGTTGTTACGCCAGTGGAAACGATGCAGTGTTAACCGCCACTTCGACACTCCATGCACAATTTGCAGCAACATATCCTATGTTAGTTAAATATCCAAACTTTTGCTTATAACCGTCTTTATGTGGCTCTTCTGAGATTTATTTTTTTTTTTTTTTGTAAAAGTGGCTCTCAAGGCAAAAAAGGTTCCCGACCCCTGGGTTAGGGTTAGGGGTTAGGGTTAGGGTAAGGTGGATTGACACAAATGTCAATATGTTGTGAAGACCTGGGATGTTTTTTGACAGCACTAACCCCAACCCTGATCCCAAGACAATACCTCACACAATACCTTGATCAATACCTCAGGTATTGGTCAAATGCAGATATCAGTATCTATAGCCAACCCTACACTCTAAATAATGACATGGGGGGGCTTTGATGGGATGGCATTATAAGTTTGAAATAAAGATAATGCAGACGGTAATGCATGTCGCCTGATGCCTTATTACATAAAGACAATCATTGCACAGCACATGCTTGCATTCGTCAAGACCATGGGGTCAAGCGTTCACAATATGATTTTTTTTTTTTTTTTAAAGAGTCTTTCTTCAGAAGCATCTCCAGTCTGCCTTCACAGTCTTAAATAGTTATTAACCTAGTTATTAATGCTACCACAATTGCAAAACAATACATGTATAATTAATTGAGTATAGGGTATCAGGCAGTAAAAACTAAAGTGACTTTAATGGTTAGGCACTCTATTTATTGGAGGTCAATAGTCTCTGATAAGGTGCAGGTCATTGTACAGTTGTGCAGTATGTTGAGGTAAAGAAAAGCCATGTGATGTTAATCACATGTAAGAACACCAACACTGTCCATTGCACAGGATTGAAGGTATGGTTATATGTTAGATCTATCAGATGACCAATGAATTGGGTCACACTAACCTCGGGGCCTTTCTGCTGAAGTAAGACAGAATCATGAGATATAAGCAGAGGCATATAATTATAAAAGCAACTCCACATGATCAGAAGGAGTACATTGTTGGTGACATGTGCAGAATACATGGTGATAATCATATGATAGTAAAGAACAGGCAGGCTTGTCTTTGAACATGTAAAGAACAATGGGAGTCAGATAATACGAGGATGACATGGGGAAACGTAGACAGCCAGCCTTTTGTGATGACATTTGCAATATGTGTGTACAGTATATAACAGCCTGAGATAGAGATATGTGTGCTCAGACTTCGCGAACTGACACACACATACTTTGTTGTTCGGTCAGGGAAACGTAGTGGGACCCAGATATATCTGTAAAACTCTGCACATTATACTGGTGTTAACAATAAAACTGATTATTTCTTAAAGATAAACCACTTCTTCTATCGCTTCATTAACGAACACGCGTGAGTAGGGGTTTCATTTTTTTCCATCATCATCGCTTTGAAACCGCCTCTCACAACAGGATGTAAACGGCTGAATATAATCTCTAATATCTATAATGGGCAACAAGATAACAGAATCCTACTGCAGGTAAATCATATGTTTTATTGCTGTTTTGTCACATTATTAGCTGAGTAATGAACAGCACCTCATAAAAGTTAAGTTTCTAAAAAGTGTTATTGAGAAAAACTGATAGTGGTATCATTCCCATGAGTCAATTGACGTATTCGTGTTCATTTTCCAAGACACTCTTTGAACAAGCCTGAATAAATTAGCTATGACTGCTGCTATAATAATGGTTTCATTAAGTGAAAGAATATTTTGTTGACGATGACCCATGGCTAATAATACTTTAATAATATAATAAACTTTATTTGTATAGTATTTTATTTACAGTGTACGTACAGTTCATAAAAAATAACATCTGATAAAAAACCTAAAAATAGGTCTAACGAAATAATAAAACAATAATAAAACGATGCCATCAAACCATAAAGTACTGAGGGGTAAAAGATAAATAAGAGTGTTTTGTTTTCCATTTTCTAATTTCCTTTATTTTCAAATGAGTGAAATATCTGCTTTCTTAATACAAACATGTTTGTATTAATATTGTGTTAATATTAATATTAATATGGATATATTAATATTCATATTAGTACATGAATATTAGTACTCCAGGAAATATATTGTTTTTCATTAGCTTTATCAGCACTGTGAGGTTGCCCCTGTGATCTTTACCCAGAGGTTAAAGCGTCTTATCTAAAGATGAATTGCGGTATAAAAGAGGCCTCGCGCCACAAGGGGTTCGCAAATGTTCATTGTGCATCAACATGAACCCGTCTACCAGCCTGAGACTGCGCCTGCCAGCATTGGTGTTGATGCTGGAGGTCCTACTCCTGGTGCTTTACTCTATCTTCGTCACGTACGATGACAATGCCGACTCCAAAATGCAGAACAACGTGACCAAACCGATGGACAACTCCCTTTACCGCGACTATCCCTTCTTCGCCGACGTCCAGGTGATGATCTTCATCGGCTTCGGCTGTCTGCTGGCGTTTCTGCGCTTCTACGGCTTCGGTGGCATGGTCTTCAACTTCCTCACCGCCACCTTCACCATCCAGTGGGCCATCCTGGTGCAGGGCTACTTCCAGTTCTACCACGACGGCAAGATTCACCTCGGCGTGATCAACCTCATAAACGCAGAGTTTGCGTGTGCCGTCATCCTCATCTCGTTCGGGGCGGTGCTCGGCAAGACCAGTCCTGTGCAGCTCCTGGTGATGGCCTTCCTGGAGGTCCCCGTCTTCTCTGTGACCGAGTGGGCCGTGTTGAAGTACTTGAGGATCAACGACGCCGGCGGCTCCATTCTCATTCACTTATTCGCCTGCTACTTTGGCCTAGGCGTGACGTTTGCGCTGTACCGACCCAATCTAAAGAACGGACACGTGAAAGAGATCACCAGCTACCACTCGGACATCCTCTCAGTGCTGGGAACGCTCTTCCTCTGGGTGTTCTGGCCCTCGTTCAACTCCGCCCTGACCCTGAAGGGCGACGACCAGCACAGAGCCGTGCTCCACACGTTCATAGGGCTCAGCTCGTCCACCATGACCGCCTTCGCCCTGTCGGCCGTGTTCAACAAAAACGGCAAGATCACCATGGCCGACATCCAGAACGTGACCCTGGCCGGCGGCGTGACGGTGGGCGCCTCCGTGGACATGATGATCTCCCCCGCGGCGGCGTACGGCCTGGGGATCCTGGGCTGCACCGCCTGCTACCTAGGATACAGGTACCTCACGCCGTTCCTGGCCAAGCACCTCAGGATCCAGGACCAGTGCGGCATTCACAACCTCCACGGGCTCACGGGCCTCATCTCGTGCACCGCCGGCATCTGCGCCATCCTGCTGGCGACCGAGGAGCAGTACGGGCCGAGCATGTACGAGATATTCGCCCACCGCTCTCCTCCCCTGGGGGATCCCAGACTCCTGGAGCTGCAGCAACTCATCCCCGGGCTGAAGCCCGGTCTGGGACGCAGCGCCCAGGAGCAGGCCCTGTACCAGGTGGCGGCGATCTTTTCCACCATCGGAGCAGCCGCCGCGGGTGGCGTGCTGACTGGCTTCATCCTCAAGTTGCCCTTCCTGGCTTCTCCCCCGGACGATGACTGCTTTGACGATGAGCTCTTCTTTGATGTGCCCTCTGACTTTTACAGTGAGGTGAAAAAGGTTCCTCTCAACGAACACGACTCCAAGGTTTGATGTCTTGGCGTGAGGCGCAGGATGTGTTGAATTCATGTTTAAATTGACTCTGAAACTACATTTCTTGAATGCTTTAAAACTGAATGTCATAGGTCAGCGGATTGCATAGTTGGAATCTCTATTACCATACATGAAGGTTTTATTACAGCAGCCATACATATCTTTATGGTTGATGTTGTTTGGTAGATTAGGGTTAAAGGTTGTTTTGCCTGACTGCTTTACACATTTGACACCTGAGGATGATATATACTTGACCATCTTGAACTCAATTTTAACTTGTATCACCTTTTTATGTAATACATAACGAAATAGGAGGAACAGTGTTAAGTATATCTACATTTTATTTTCATTGCTATACTGTATTAATGTATTAAAACATATGAATCATATTGTATTAAAATGTTGAATAGTGCCAATAAATAAATATCCAACCCATCCCCCCCCCCAATGCTTTATCATTATATAATTGTTAATTTTCTTTCAATAGGCCGTTTGGAAAATTGTCATAATCCTTATCAATTACTTCCTGAACAATAGCTGACAATACCTTTGTTACAAGTCTTAATGAATTACTTGATTAATTAATTAATGTATTATCCATCCTCAAGCAGCCGAATCAAGGATAATGGGAATATTTTATTCCAGTTTCCCTATTCTATTGCCAATAAGAACTCTTTCATTCTTGCCAGCCACTGATACAGATAAATACTGATAAAGGGAAGTAGCAAAACAAGGGTAATTAAAACATAAATTTGAATAACTAACCCTAATATTTAATCTAAACCATGCTTCGGATGCTCCAATGTGCCTGGCAATAGCTGATAGAAATCCACCATGACCCCTTTCCCAACATCCAATAAACCTTTCATATATATATATACCGCCAGCTGGGCTATCACCAAGATTAGTGCATTACACATGTAGGTTTATGATAAGAAGAAATACAATAGAAACACAAAATCATTTATAGTGTATTAATTTACTTCTAAAAAGAATCCTTGTATTACTCCTCAATCATTGCTCTTATTTATTCATAACAACAGTCATAAGTTCAAAAATGTAAGGTTAATGCTTCATGTTCCATTTAACCACAATAAATACAACTCTCATTCCTGCACTACCAAATTATATATATATATATATATATATATATATATATATATATATATATATATATATATATATATATATATTGAGCTATGAAATCTTGTCAATTGCCCAGAACGATAATGTATATGATTATTACATAAATACAAATTTAAGTTAATATTCCAGCTGACCTCGCCTTCTTCATATCACTCACATGGTTATACAAGAGGCTGGACAATATTGAGTTCCTACTTGATTTACTTATGACATTGAAATGAAAATAATTTAATAGGCCTGCTATTATTTAGTGCCTTACTGCTTTCAGGCATATTTGTCAGTACTGGATTGAATACAAACATTAGTCAAAATGTAGGGGGAAAATGACGTGATTATTAGGTAGAAATAATGTGCATGGTGGGTGGTGAGGAACTATTAACTATGAACCATTACTGACATCTTATGGCGACGAATGGTAACTGTTACTTTACAGATATATCAGAGCCTGGATGCTTGATGTGAAATGCCCTTCTGTTTTCTTACCTGGCTCCAGCTACCCATCATATCTGCATACTGACTCCACTGAACTATGAACTATGAACTATGAAATAGGCACGGCAGTCCAAAACTATGACATTAATAACAAGGTGGACAAGGGAGACATCTAGCGGACAAACAGAAAACCAGACAAAAACTAGCGAACTGCTCAAACTGTGACGTCAAGGAAAACGTCTCATGACAAGTTCTTGCCATGGCTAGTTTTGAGTAATTCGTCTAATTATCTGTAATTCATCTATCTATCTATCTATCTATCTATCTATCTATCTATCTATCTGTAATTCGTCCATCTATCTGTAATTCATCTATCTATCCATCTGGCGGTGGTTGATATCTATGTACAGTATGGGGATGTATCATATTTGATATTGTTCAGTATCGGATGCTTGATTTTACTCACTGAGTCGTATCCAAAGTGGCTGTGATTTTTTTTCTTTCCTTCCCTTACTTTATTATCGGAAGACGAGCTCATGCAACTCAAACGCAGTCACAGGGCATCACAGAGTATCTTCACCTGTAAACAAAAAATAAAAATAAAAACACAAGACGAAGAAAACTTTTCTTTGTGCGTGTGTCTGACCGAACGGGGCGTGTCTCCAGATGGCCCCGCCCCCTTTCCTTCTGCGCTGCTCTCCTCTCCGCGGCGGTCGCAGTGTGAAACTAAGTCCCTCCAAACACATTAATAAAAGGCTGCAAACATGTTCAACTTCGGATCCAGAACCATGCTGCTTCTCCTCCTGGCCTTCCCGTGCGGGCTGATCATGTCCATTGGTGAGTACCGGACCGGGTTAGTACCGGACCATAGTGTCGGTGTGGGACGGACTGACGGTCCGTGCCGTCCGTGCTGCTGAACATTGACGTGGCACAGCACCTCGATTCAGCCCCTGGTCTTCAGGAGGCCTGTGGATGTGCTCGTTAGAAACGCCTATAGTGATAGTTATAGTGATAGTCATGTACGGTTTGAAGTCGGGCTTAAAGTCAAAGTTTTATCAAAGTTTTGCCATGTCACTTTTTTTTTTTTGTATTAACGAAATGCAATGTAAGCCGCGCTCCCACCTCCTATACTAACCTATACTAACTCTATACTAACCTATACTAACTCGATACTAACCTATACTAACTCTATAATGTGTGTTATAATGTGTGTATATTGCATTACTGGGTAACGGGACGCCGCTGGTGGGACACGTCACCATAGGCGATAGTTCAATGTGAGGGGGGGGGGGGGTGGGGGGGGGGAGAGCATCTTCATTCACTAGTTTGTCTTATCTGGACAGAAAGTTTAAATTAAGGTTGTTGTTTTTTTGTTGTTTTTGCTTTAAATTGAAAGTTTGTCAAAGACGGTTTGTAGTTTAATCAAGTTTGGTATGGACTATACGTGTACAACAATAATTGGCCTATGCTTTATATTTCAGGCCTATATGTGTTAGCAATCATTTCACTCAATAAGTCTAGCATGTGGAAGGCTACTCGCTGCAGTCATCGGTGCTTTTAGAAACTATTCAATGATTACCAACACATCATCCTAAACCCTAAATCTATTCCGCTTTTAGCACATCTTGCTCTTTCTGCAACTCAGCCACTGAGGTGATCACTGATCTGGTGACCTCTTCTAGGCCTATTGAATGTTTGCCATGTGTACCAAATGGTTTTTTTATGATGATGATGATGATGATGATAAAGGCCACGTTGCTGCGGAGTCGGAGTCTGCGGAGGACATTGGTCACGATGCCACCGTTGATGAGGAGGATGAGGAAGAGGAGGATGAGGTTCTTGTGGAGGAAGATCAAATACCAAACCAGGTGTGTTCTATGTGGATCAAACAGGATCAAACATCAAACCGTTACAGATATATAGATTTTGTGTTACATGTTTAAAGTGTATTTTTAGTTCTTATAAGTTTAATACTTACTGCTGTAATCAGCTGTCCGGTTGTGACTGGTTGGTATTATTATGCCATTTCTGAATGATGTCATTATATTCGTGTCATTCTCTGTTCCTCAGGAAATGGACAGTGATGTAGATGAAGACTCTGAATCTGCTGATGTTACCTCTCACCCTGACGCTGACACAACCATCGTCTTTGTGACTGGAGAAGGTTTGTTGTTTTCACGGGCCTCTCTCATAAATAATACATTACACACGTACCTGTGCTTAGTGAACACACCTGCATTTCACCTGGCAGGGTTTCCTGTGAGATGTCTAATGATTGAGGAATATGTGTTGTGGAATATACTGTATATGTTACACATGTATTGACACTGAACCATTATGTGTGTGTACCATCATGTCTGCCCCAACAATACAGAGTTCCCATCCAATGAGATTGTGAAGTTCCTGGTCGGCTTTACCAACAAGGGAAACCAGGAGTTCACAGTCCAGTCCCTGGAGGCCTCCTTCCGCTACCCCCAAGACTTCCAGTTCTACATCCAGAACGTATGTTACCCTCATAGTTTACAAGTACATTTTACGGAATACATTTTTTAATTAAACACATAAACATAGTTTGACTGCGTGTGTCATGTGGGATGACATTTCACAGCTAATATATAAGCTTGATTTTAGGGCTGCAAATGATTAGGCGATTAATCGGTAAGTCGATCGACAGAAAATTAATCGACTCAAATTTTTATAATCGATTAATCATTTAGGTAATTTATTTAAGTACAGATACCAAACATTTGCTGTTTGATGTTTCATGGATCATTATGAAATGAATACTTTTGTTTTTCTTGGCTGCTTGTCAGATAAAGCAAGCAAATGTAACTTTGGACTCTGGTAAACTTGTGATGGCATTTGCTATTATTTATGACATTTCCTAGACTAAATGATTAATCGATTAATTGGAAAAATTATCATTAAAATGAATCGACTATGAAAATAATCGTTAGTTGCAGCCCTACTTGATTTTAAGGATACGGTTTGTTTGTTCTATCAGTCTCATATTGAACTAAAGGGTCTTCCTCTGTTGTGCAGTTCACAGCGCTACCCCTGAACACCGTAGTGCAGGCCCAGAAACAGGCCTCCTTCGAATACTCCTTCATCCCAGCTCAGCCCATGGCTGGCCGGCCTTTTGGCCTCGTCATTCTCCTCAACTACATGGACACAGAGGTAAGACGTCTACCTATAGAGGTTTCAGAAAATAATGGTGCGGTTGGTTGCCCAATCAAATCAGCTGATGTTCCCACCTTCTCTCCTGGACAAGATTATTGTGGTGTGATAAAGTGCAACTACAATTTGCTTCAAAGAGTTGTAAGCGTCCGGAAGTGAGGATTTGTATTTGCAATTGAGTATGTGTGCCTGAAGTAATTTATTTTGTAATGTCTTCTAGAGCAATTCTACAAACCTAAGATTATTCTTCAATAGGAAAGGAGTGGTGTGTGATGATATTATCATCTCTCTGAAATGAATAGATTTTTAAAAAGTTAGTCTTTTTTTATTTCTTAACACACCAACACTTGGTCCAAGTCAACCAATGACAAGAATTTGCTATTTTGGATGACATTCATTTACAGATTGCTGTGCAGCCTGGTATAGGGCAGCTAGCTCAGCTCAACAGATTTTTGTCCCAATCTGTCTGAATGAGTAATTTAAAATGCCAGTACACTCACCACTAAACCCTTTTTAGTGTTTGCATATGAAGACACCAGTTGTTCGCTACCAGTATACAGGATTACCACCAGTAGTAGCAATCCTGTATATTATCTGTAATGTATTAACTAATGAAGTGTTGATCATTGTTCTCCAGGGCAAAGCCTTCCAGACGGCCATCTATAACCAGACGGTCACCATCACAGAGCTAGAGGAGGGACTGGATGGAGAAACGTAATGTGGTTTCATATTATTTAAATACGAATACATGAGAAAATAAGTCCATAAGAAAAAGCTTTTGGTCATTTGGTCATTGCTTTACGTATTGAAGAGGTGCAAATGGAGTGAGTGATGAAAAAGTGTGTCTGAACCGTTGTTGTTGTTCTGCTCCCAGGATGTTCATGTACATCTTCCTGACTGGACTGGTGGCTCTCATGCTGTTTGGGATGTACCAGGTTCTGGACTCTAGGACGGTATGGTTTCCACATCATTCACAATTTGTTCATCATAATTTAGAATTTATATTTTGTAAACATATACATTTTATAGCTTGCACTGTAGACTAGTGGGTGTAACAACGCC